>JAURVB010001139.1:0-24213 GCA_033002965.1 Piper betle | reverse complement strand
TGAATTATATTCAGGTATGATATATCTTGGCAATGCTCCAGATAAGACAATAGCAGACGTAGCAGAAATATGGGAATTACGAGGAAGAATAAGTGAATCTCCAGGGGAACAAGTAGCCATAACTGACCCCAGAACACTACATGTGCTGCCTCCAACAAGGAACCATGTTTTAGAAGCTCCAAAAAGCACTGCAGCTTTCTGCTGTGCCTCCAATATAGCACCTTTTGGAGAGAAGAGGTCATCCAATTCTGGTAGCTCAGGTAAATCATGTGCAAATACTTCCCCTCCAATTAGATTGGTCAACGAAAGTGGAGCAGCCAGACCCCTATTATGCCCAGGAAAATGGAAACCCGCAGAATTCATTAAAGCAGAAGTTTGAAGAGCGTTAACCAATGGAGCATCTACAGTTTGAAAAGCATCACTTGAAGCAGAAGCGAAAGACGCAGAGTTGAGGTCCTTACTGGCAATTGGTTGTGCATGTTCATGCTGTTTTATGTAATTGGCGATCAACTGACTTGAATTTAGTTGAGAGACCACACACAACTTTGTAGAGTTAGATTTTGCAGTGTGACACTTGCCCAAAGATCTGTGCAAGAAAAAACAGCAAAATACAAAAAAAGATAATGGTAATGAGAAATAATTTTTCTAAATGCTGCTTCTAAGACTTGCCGAGCAGGCTCCATAAAATACACAAATTCTATATTTGATAACATAAATAATATTTATCAGCTTACATTGTTTCGTAGCTGTAGATTGCTTCCAAAATGCACAAACCAAAGCACAAGTAGTAGCAAGGAATCTCAACTCAGAAAGAAAAAGACAACAAGCTAAGATGATCCTTTTAAGGCTATCGTGTACAATACTCCCATTCTATCACAATGCAAATGAAGGTTTCCATTTCCAAGCAGAATTTCACTATCAGAAATTAAAAGACAATGCACAATATAGAATTACTAAAGATTTAATCGAATACCCTAGAGAAAACAAATACATCTGTTCTAATTCTACTGCTCATCCCATACTACACACGCAATAACACCAACAATTCTGTCAACAATGGAGAATCATTTCCAACTCTAATAGCATTAATTTGATATAAGCACTACAATGTTGCCCATCAACTAGGAATCTCATTACGAAGTCTTTGCACGCACACACAAACACGCATATGTATGTAAAGAGATAATCCTATTGTATCTCTCAGAACATCATAAATGAGATTAGGAAAGCAACAAGCATTTATACAAAGTACGAGAGTGGATAAGGAGCTAGAAACCTGTGGGATCGGGAACTAGGCGCCGCATAACATGAAGCACAGGATGCCCTACAGGCCAATAATAAGCTACACGGTTACAACTCCCCAATTGTGGGAGTAGAGTAAGAGCAAAAGGTGGCGGAATGGTGGAAGAGCTAACCCTGGCATACATGGTTTTGGAATCGAGATTGAACACCGAAGTTGGGTGTGGTAGTCAGCATGGACACAAGATGCCAGCTCTTCACAAAAAACCGGCAAATAACAAAAGGTAATAAAATAACACCAAAGCAGTTCAAAAAAGTAATAGCCCATACATGTTGAGGATCCAAAGCAGTTCAAGCCTGTCTCTGTGAGACAGGCATTTGCAACCAAAAGAAGTCTACTGATGTTGTCAATCTATCCCCTTCCTGAACTTTCTTCGCGCTTGTGTTGGTTCCTATAGTTGAAGCAGTGATGCATTCTCCCTAAAAGGCAAACACCCACTTTACCTGTTCAAAATTAACTTCACTCCCGACAACTGAAACTCAAGTGCTTGCCATGTTTGCCACCAGTGATGGGGCAAACTGTGATCACTGAGAGTATTACAGCCAAAAGTGCTGCACTATTGTCTCCAAAAGAGACCAACCTCAGCACAAAAGCACTACTATATATCACTGTCTACATATTCAGAGAGACCCTGAAAAATACGAGCCGAGTAATTGGAAATAGGATTATCTCCCATTGAAGCCAGAGAGGAAGTTGGAGAAGGGTGGCAAAGGAGAGAAGCCAGTACTATGTGTGTTACATTGAGGTCGTCGTCAAGCTCATACATAAATCATCCTCCTCATCAAGGCATATCGTGCCCTTTCATTTTGCCAACTACAAATGATTCTCTTTCCTCCACCAGAACACACGCGCGCGCGCGCGCACACGCATACTTTCTTTCTCACTTCTTGGCTTGTCTACTGTGTTAAATTTCATGGCAGGTCAAGGCCTCTCCTGGGCAGCTGCAGGTTATGATCCCTGATCTGAAACCTTTTCTTGCGGATCTCTCAGACAAACCTGTTTCTGGCCATCAGGGTCTTTGCTGACAAGACTGACACTTACGCATTGGTCTGTCATGATCATCAAAAGTTAAAGACTTTTTTTCATTCAAGACGAGACTAATCATCCAACAATGCACAGTTATAAGAAGTATTGTGAAACCTACATTTCCTGGGTGATTTCACTTCTTGACTGGACGTCGGGTCTGTTGATTTGAAGGATTGAGCACCTGATGCAGTAGTCAAGATGGACGTATTATCTCCAAGTATTCAAAATTCAGCTGAGCTGCAATTCTCGGTGATGGAGCTTCTACCATTTGATCCAACTTGCAGAATTGCTTAGAGAGAGCAAAATAAGATGTATGAAGAAAACAAAGTCCACAAGCGCTTTGTTTATCTTGCCAAAATAATATGCTAGCTCCAGAAGATAATAAATATTTTGCTTAGTTCATAGGTTCAAGCTGAGGAATCAATGATCAAGAGAATATATACGCACTACAAGGTTGGCGTGATATAATGACTGTCACTTTCAGAAGCCTGTTCACTTTTTGAACCCTAATTATCAGACAACTCTTACATCTCATCTCCCAGGAATTTCCACAAAATCCTCACCTTATGCCAAGAAGCTAGCATTTGACCATGCTAATTCAAGAGGAAAATACGTGGGAATACTAACCCACAGATATCTTTTTTTCTACTTTCTTTCTTCATCTTCTTCTTCTGAAGTGCATCTCTTTAAGCTGAACATGACTGCGTTGATACAACTATCAGTTCAGTATTCAGAATAATTGATTTGACTTTTCTCGTATTTTGCCAACCATTTACTATCACCTGAAATTTGAGACTAACTATAAATAAATAATAATTTCAAAACTGGATTCTGTCCATACCAAGGCTTGAAGTCGCAGGGAAGTAGTCTCCTTCAATCTCCACAGAAAGATTTTCTTTTTTGGTTAGGCCATCCTTCACATATTCCTGACCTTTTACATGGTCACACGCCATTAGATTTAATAAAAATCAAAATAAACTAGCATGTCTCTGAGAGAGTATACACTACACTATCGACACGGACAGAGTGTCTAATATTTGTCAATAGTCCAGAAATGTCGCTCACAGGTGGTAAAAGACTATTACTGCATGCAAAAAGCTAACCATACAGTCCAAAATCAGGTAAAATACATATTTCTGTGATAGAGTCGAGGAAATAAAAGAAGAAGATAATTAAGGAGAGGAATTCAATCTTCATTCATAATAATCTGGCCATTACAAAAAGATCGATACTCTATTTATAGACATAGACACAAACAACTAAGTAGAGATTTTAGCATAAATCTCTAAATTATTGTTCCTAAAATCTCTAACAGAAAATATATACCAAATTGACTAAAAATATATCCTAATTTCACTCGGTCAATGAAATATAATTTCATAATTTCATGGCATTTTATTTAAAAAAACTACTTAATAGTAAAAAACCATGTTTGAGTAAGGAGTCTACCTTACCTGTTTGAGAGAGAAAATATTTTCAAACTAAAGCTACTTGAAATGAACTGCATCTTTTGTTAATCCATATGATATCAGCAAGAGAGGTTTCTATTTAACAATCAGGTTTCTCCTCGTACAATCTCAATTATGTCATCTCAAGATAAGATATGATTGACAGAGATATCCTCAAGTAAAGGAGAAGAATCATATACAAGTAATGTAAGCACCATATATTACATTTTAGTACTGCAAGGATCTTAAAACTTGAAATTTAAACGAACATACAATATATTAGACTAATTAATAGGATATTTGTCGGGGGCACTAATATTTAATTTTCATATTCAATAGGTAATAATCATATAGGACTTCGTGAGCAAAAGTAACATTTTTTTGTGCCATAAGTGAACCTTTTGTTCAATTTTGAAAGCTCATCAAATTCATAGACAAGAAACAATTCCATGAAATAATAGAAAATCAATTTGATAATTAAGAAACCATGGATACACAGAAGCGAATTATCAGTACATGCTTTTCATATGTTTGTACTTGACAAAAGCATTAATAAAAATACCTTTCATATTGAAAAAATATAGTCTCATCAGCTGGTTCTGGAAAAATATTTGAATATACATAACATCATTTTAAATAAAGTGCCAACCCATCTGCTTGATCAAATTCAGTTTCCCTCTTGCAACAAATAAATTCTACTTTCCTATTAAATTTTCACGTACTAGTGGAGTAAACCAACAATGCTAAATTGCATAGTATTCTTCAAAATAATCGGCGCAAAATCATTAATTATTGTTACTGGGTTAAGTTACACACATGGATTGGCTCATCCGATCCCAATTCTCAGGTTCATGACTCCAACTTCAATAAAGTAAATTGTGTTAAAATGATATGAAGTGTTTGATAGGATGCGGTAGGAATAGGAATAAATGGTCACTTTCTACAACAAAATCCATAGTACATGTCAAGAACATCTTCCGAATGTTCTTGTATATTAACTATATATATGAACAATTGTATACCTTATGCTTCCTTGGATATGAGATGTGGCAAAACTTACTCTTCTTTTTATTGTTAAGGAACTAAGCAAATGTGGTTGTCTAGAACAAGATATTTATTTTGAAATAAATAAATGCTATTGGTCTGCCATATAAATTTAGGGGGAAAATGTTTCATAATAATTCAAAGGCCTAAAGGTCAAGGATTTCAATGAAGGATTTTTAGTCCCATTTTAACCAATCACGAACCAAGATATTGGAGATATCTTGTTGTGTTGGACAGCAGTAGATAAAATATAATCACTTAAGAGAGCTAAGTATCATGACTTCGCAACACGTACAAAATATTGAAAACTGCCATATATATATATATATATATATATATATATATATATGATGATTACTCCTTATGCAAATGATTGCATTTAATTTACTGTTGGCATCATGCATTTTTAAATAAGGTACCTCAAACTATGTGACCATTTTTAATATTTTGTTTTTGTGTTCTTAAGTCACAATGGCTTCAGAAAAAAAGTCATGAAGCTTAGCTCTCTTAAGTATTGTACTTTATTTATTGTTATCTCTTGCAACAAGATATCTCCAATGTCTTGGCCGGAGGCTATCTGAAATAGGACTAAAATCCAACATCAAAAATTAACCTTGACTTTTAGATCTTTTAATCGTTAAACAAATTCTCCTTATAAATTTATATGGTAGACCAAGAATAAAATATTATTTATTTCAAGTAAAGATCTTGTTATAGGCAAACACATTTATTTAGCTCCTTAAAATTTTTTTAAAAATAGTTAAATCATACCACATCTCATATCCAAGGATACATAACTCAAAACCTTCAAGTGCAATCCTTGAATTAATTCTTTTTAGTATTTTGCAATTTTTGTGAAGACTGGTTTAAGCTTACTAGTATACTTAGGTTGTTTTGTTGCTTAGAAATTTAATGGACTTTGGTCATTCTAAACTACAAAGAATCCATAACAGTCAAGTGCATGTAATTAAGTGAACATGAACAAGATTAAAAAAATTGCAAATCACATGCCTCACACCTAATGGAACAAATACAATTTTGAATACCAATATTAATAAAAAAATTTCTAAACGGTATCACCATTTACTGAAGTAGAAAAACCTCAAATACTTACATTATCGTTTATCTAATCTATGACTCAATTTGACATACCATAAAACCCCTCACAAGCAAAAATTGATCAATACATGAGAATAATATAGATTAGCTAGAGAGAGGAAATACATGGATTTTTCATTTTTTGAACTAATTTCTAGTATCCTTTAAATGCATTACCAGTGCATACTGAAGAATACCCACATTCTGTACATGTTTCACAATATTAAAGGGATATTTTAAAGGGATTAGCAGGCTAATGTAAAAATAGATATGTAAATGCACTGCTATAAAGAAACCAAAATATGGTAAAAGTGAGAGTGCAAGAAAACAAAGGAAGTTCATGAAGGCAATTAAAAAGAAATGGAGATACCACATTGAAGCATTTTAGTATATCTCTTGCAACGAAATTTCAAACCATCACCAGTTCAAGTTTTTATCAATAACAAAAGAATGGAGATTCCTTATCTCGAAGAGAAGAATCCAATTTGACCTAGATTTTATTGTGATATCACAAGGTCTTAGCTAAATATAACAAAAATCTAATTGCCAACTCAAATCAGTATTTCATTTACATTTATAAACATCCAAAATGAAACAGTAAAAATACCCAAAAAATCTAATAAAATAGCCTATGACGGCAATATTATCATTATGACACGTACGCAATAATTCTACAAATATGCACCTGCCGCCTTGTAGTCATGTCCTATATAGATCAGTGGTTGCCATTTGAGCGAAGCCTGTACATACTAATGATCAAACTTAAAAGGATGTGCACTTCAAAGCCGTATTCCAATTGAAATTAAGGATAAACCAATTATACAATACTATGCCTTATGCTTTATGGACCAAATGTTAAGGTAATGGGGCATATCATTATCAATAGTTGAGGATGGAAAAATTGAGCCTGTCATGGTAGTCCAAGCTTCATGTTACAGGGAAGAAAAGAAAAAAAGAAAAAGAAAAAAAAAGATACTCAAAATTATGGACTGCAGGATGAAATGTTAAAATTGCGACCACTAAAAACATTCTACAATCTAATTATCCACTTTGCTGTTGTGGGTAATATTAGGCTTCTTTCAATTTTCCAAGAAACCAATATGCCAAATTTCATGCCAAAAAATATGACTATTATTATGAAGTAACCGAGCATTAAACTTAATTAATCAAACAAGAAATCAAGTGTAATCACTCAACTCCAATTTCGGACCACGGAATAGAAAGCCAACATCATCATTAGCAATGACCATAGTGAATGACACAAGTACATATGAATACCATGATAAGATAAAAAACTGCAACTGGTATATACAGCACCAAACAGCAATTGTGGCGATCAATACTAAACCACACAATGTAAGGACAGGTAGCTCCATAATAACTTATAACCCATTTCAAATGTCCAATCAACAAGCTCGAAACCCAAAAAATACACAAAGAAAAACCCAAAAAGTCACAAATTTAAACCACTAGTAGAGCGCATCGAGGAACCGTGCAAGTAATGAAGGAAGGAAGAGCAAGAGAAGAGAAAGAAAAAGACATAGTACAGTCGAATAACAGACTTAACAGTTCCCCATCCAATATGCATAACTCAAGGTGGTACTCGTTGCAGCTCCTATATATACAGAAAGACATGCCAAAGCAAAGACGTGAACATCACCTTGACCAAAACGAAGGAGGACTCAGTCCAAGCAGAGCCCCGGATGACAACGGGAGAGAGCACGCACGTACACTACCGTGGACACTCCATGATTGTTCACTGGCGTGCTCTCTCTCGTTGTCATCCCATGCCCAGAATTGAGATTGAACACCGGTTTCGACACTACCTGCACCAAACAAATACCCATCAAATAACGATGAAAATCAAACTAATTTGGGAGGTAGAGACAATCCAATTTCAGATTTAGTCAGAAGCAAAGACCCATAATTTAAATAGCCAAAGATTGAGCTAGGAAATTCCAAGTAAAAAGCGACAATTTGGATTTCTTTTTCAAAGAAAAGAGAAGTAAAAGATCAAATCTTTAAATGGTTTAAGCAGCGAGGACGAACAATTAAACTCAGATTTACATAAAATATCGTCCGCTCCTTGACTTGAAAAAAAATTGTCTTAAAAAAAGATAAATAGACACAGGTAAATACGAGAGAAACCATACCCAACTCAAAATAAATGAACAAAACATCAATTACATAGAAAGATATAAGCAGCAAGTTTTGGAATATCAAAAGAAAAAGATTGTTATTATACCCAACAATATCAGACACATGGAGGAGATCAATATATAACAAAAAAGAAAGAAAAAGAGACTAGCATGAGAGTTGCTAGCTAGACCACCAAAGAACACGAAACAACGTTGACGATGCTTCTATTTACTCATGCTATTAAAGGCAACAGAAACCGCGGAATCCAACCAACAAGCTACGATGAAAGATGAACAAACCCCCAAGCAAGTGCCCAAACTGATCAAAAGATGTCACAAAATTAAAAGGAAGAAGATGGAAACCCCATCCCCCACCAAAGACGAGATAGAAGTTAGTAGAACAGTGAGAAACAAGACATAGGAATAGGGATGGTCGGATAAAGGAGGAATATATATATATATATATGATAACAGAGTGAAAGGGAGACAGAGAGAGGGAATAGTAGATAGGGTGCAATTAAGAGTGGTGGGTACCGAGAGGGGTGGGGAACGGGGAAGGGTGGGAAGAGACACATCTAATAAACAATAATTAAAGAAGGGACGGGGAAACGTAAACGGATGCGTGGCGACGTTCGTGTCCGGACGGACCACCCCAATGGGAGGACGCTTGAATTGACGTCGCAAGTACGACACACACACTTGAAGGCCTCTTCCATGTTGACGGCTGGCCGTCGCAAAATTACGGTGTGATTGGTCACGCATTAACCAATTATATCTCTCCTCTTTTTCTTTGATAATTTTAACTTGAGGTTTTTACCTAATAAAAAAATGTTTTGAAATCGCTGATTAATAACTATTTTCCATGATTATCTGAAAAAATAAAAAAATTATAAATTATTTTCAATGTCCTTCACTTACCTAAAAATTAAATTTAGTTCGTCAAAGACAAAAAATAATTTAAAAATAAATAGGCTAGCCTCGACAATATACATATAAATTATGTTTAAGGGCAACTAAATATGTTTATGACTTTTTGGCAAACAAATGTTCAATAATAATTTGAATATGATCGCCTTTATAATTCAGAATTGAAACAAGTCCTTATTAATGATGAAAAATAAGTTAATGTCCCTATTAATGATGAAAAATAAGTTAATTATTAGGTGTCCAATCATTTCTGAAATTATGACTAGTGGCCGTCAATAAATAGAAAAATATTATATTTAAAATATTTGGTAGTTTCAATGTTATATAGTGCAACTCAAAATTAATTCCAATGACAATCATACCATTATTAAAGATTTCCTTCCTACAATAATCATTAAAAATGTTCACAGTTGAAAATGAACTTCTTATTTTCTTATAATAATCTCTTACTAAATTTTACAACCTGGATTCAAGTTAATAAATTTTGACTGCTAAATTCGATAATCAATTATTAAAGAATAATTAAGGATTCAATAAAATAAGTGAAGTTTGCCTACCATTAATTTTACATAAAATAATCTAATTAAGTAACTTACTAGCTAGTAGAAATATTTTAGTAGTAGAACCCTCTAACCTAGTGTATATCCAGAGGCGTATATGCGCCTAAGGCGATACCTTAACTAAGTAGATCATCCTATAAAATAAAAAATTATGCAATTCTATAAAATAAACTAAATGGTTTAAAGTAAAATGGTTCTATGTAAAAGTTTTCAATGCATTAAACGTATGTAGGAAAAAATTACGGTGCACATTTACCAATTATATCTATCCCTCATTTTTCTTTAATAATTTTAACATTAGTTGGTGAGATTTTTACCTAAAAAATGTTTATTATTTTCATGATTATTTGAAAAAATAAAAAAATAAATTATTTTCAATGTCCTTCACTAACCTAAAAATTAAATTTAGTTGGTCAAAAACTAAAAATAATTTTAAAATGCTCAATAATAATCTAAATATAATAGTCCTTATAATTCACAATTGAAATAAATACTTATCAATGATGAAAAATGAGTTAATTATTGGCATATAAGATTTGGGTGTCCAACCATTCATAAAATTAAAACCAGTGGCCGTTGATGATTGGAAAAATTATTTTTTATATAAAATAACTTTTAATATCAATTTTATTTATTTCAACTCAAAATTAATTAAAAGGACAATCATATCTTTATTAAAAATTTCCTTCCTACAATAATCATTAAAAATTTACACCGTTGAAAATAAGCTTCCTATTTTCCTACAATATGCTCTTAATAATTTCAACAAACTGGATTCAAGTTAATAAATTTTGACAACTACATTAGATAATCAATTATTTAAGATTAATTAAGGATTTAGTAAAATAAGTGAAATTTGCCTTCCATTAATTTTATAGAATATGTACCTAAGGTAGATATCTTCACTATGCAGATCATCTTATTCTCTTGGTTGGGTTTTGTCAGTGGGCTGGACATGTTCATGTTGTTCAAGCCCATTAATTATGCCATTATTTCCACCATAAGTCCATCCAACACAAGAGTTTAAGGCCCAAATTCAGTAATTGAATGATCATGTTATAGTGATCAGTTTCGATTATTAAACTACATCATCGTAAGACACTTCAATGGTTAACTAGTGATTAATAAGATAATTTGAGAAAAGGTTACAAATTGATGGCTCAATCAATATATAATAGTGAGGTCGGGAATTCCAAATGGGAAAAATGCATAGAAAAATGAAAATATCTTCATCACATAGAATATATCATAGTTCTGAAACAACATTCGATCATTATTCATCACCCCACCATTATTCGATGAAAGAGTAGGTTCACAACTCATCAAGAACATGTCAAGGGCACTTGGGTTTGCCTTCCTTGGTCCTCTTGTCACGATAGCAGGGACACTCATCCTTGTTACCATAAAATCCTGATGGCACACAATGACACTCCTCGTAGCATGGTATACAGAAAGACATGTAATAATCTTTCTTGTGCTTCGTCTTTGAACATCTGTAATTGCATTTATCTAGGCACTCTACAAGTACATTTAATAGCCAAACATCAATTTACTTAGCTCCTAAACCAGCCATACAAGTGGACTACATACAACCAAAGCACTATATCACTACATACAATTCTTATTTACTGACGAGGAACATAAATAGGGAGTCGAACCGTCCATCAAATTTCAACACACATGAGCAATCAGATATTTTAACTAGCTCGAGTTAGAAACTAATAAAGCTTTACAAAACTATATAAGATAAATAGGAAGAAGGGAATGTGTCTATTACCTAATGGGTTAAGATCTAAAGTTGAGATTAGTTCTCAATCACCATATTTTGTGCTAGCCTAACAAAGAGTGCAGGCAATAGATCAGTTAAATCTGTGAATTATAAGGTAGATAGTGAAGAGAGTTAAAACGAAGAAGAATAATGTTGGTGTAGGCATATATACTATTGTGCTAAAATGTATTATCTACTATACATGTGGGAAAATTTATCATCTACTGTAAATGGGATACTTAAAGCCTGATAAAAAAATGGGGAAAGTTATGTTGTTCAGTAGCTTATGGTATGGTGCACATGAGAGAATGACAATGTTAAATATTTCTTACACTAGCGGAGAAGCAAACAAACAGTGACATAGAAATGAGAAATACAAATGGACAACAAGCCATTTCTATGTTTGTTATTATCTCAAGATTGGAATGCTTTATTCCTTTCGAGATTGGTATTGTGAATGGCAGTGGAACGTGTTGGACTCCTACTTATAGAGAAGAGGAGAAGAGGAGAAGAGGAGAAGAGAAAATTTGTTATTGGGAGGCTTTGTAGAGATTGGATTTCATGGAACATGAAAGGTTTGAAGGATTGGGAAAAATGAATGAGCGCATTGATGAAATTTTCAATGCTCGGGGAAAAGCATTTAGTTGTCGGACTCATCATTTTGCATCAAGCATTTAATACTTGTACTTTTTCACATTTTTGCATGTAACCTTTATGCATCCTTGTTTTGTATCTTAATCCTAATCTAATGCTTAGGAAGTCTAAGATGGTCTTGCTTGCTCCACCTTGAGAGGCTGGTTTAGGTCTCGGATGGTGGCCACAGAGTTGTTTTGGTTGAGAGCTATTGGTGGATGCTGGAGTGGCCTCGACTTGAGGTTGGTAGAGTTTCAATGAAATAATGGATTATTTTCGGGGAAGTACTAGAGATATCGTCTTGCGGTAAGATTGGGAGAATCCTAGAGGGAGATTCGTTATGGTCTTCAAGAAAGAACCAGAGGTAATTCTCCGGTGAGATATCATAATAAGTCTCAAAATGAGATTAGTCATGGTCTTTAGGGAAGAACTAGAGAGGTCAGTCTTATGTGGGACGAAGATGCTATTGGATTAGACATGTTTATCAATAAGGTTTGAGAGGAAAAGAGGTTGAGATATATCAAAATATTTTTAATCTTTCTCATAGTGATGTATTTTTCTCCGTGAACTTAGTAATTTTGTCGTCCACGATATTTTCTTAATGTCTATATTTTCCTCATTCTCTTCTCTGTTTATGTTGTTTCAATTTTGGCAGTCCATATCCCCAACATGCTTTTCATGGAAATAATATATTTTTGTAGCCACCAAAGATGACTCATGAACTCCAAGAGATGGATACGAGGTTGATATGAATGGAAATTTTTTCATGCAATCTCGTCAACTGGTCATTTATTTTGTAATGACTAAGTATAAACTTATAGATTAGTTATTTCTTTAGAAATTGTTAACTGAACAAAAAGAAACCAATCAAAGTTAAAGATAATCCTCATCAATATACTGGACTTTACTCCAATATCATGAGATTGGTTAACTATAAGACCCCAAATCTGATTTACTGTTAACCAAACTGGAAATGCTAGTGGGGACCAAACCGAATCTCAATTCAATTAATTTAGTCAACCCGAACTTAAGCAGAAGGGATCTGTTCGAAGCGTCATAAGATGATAATTATGCCACATTGAATGTATGAAATGCACAACCTAATAGGATGCTACTTAAATGATACGATGACGAAGAAAAGAATTACACCAAAAATCAAAATCACACAATAATTGATTTAAATTAATAGAAATCCTGTAAATAAATAGACGGGGTTTTCCCTAAAAGTGCAATAAGGAAAACACCATCTACATCATCATATCACAATATATATATATATATATATATATATATATATATATATATATAAATAGATAATAAAGCATAACACAATACACATCCTTTTATCATCACCCCATTTTTTCCCACTCATGATCCCTGGCTGAGTCTTGAGTCATCTATTAATCATGTTACCATAGTTGGACGTTTAATAACTTCAAAATTTCCAACTTCATTCACAAAATAAGTTCCCCATGTATTAAAACATCATCAAAATATTTCATAACAAGTTTTACACATTCACCAGAATCACAATTAAGTGCCCTATTGCTTGGCATGTGTGCGTGGAAGGATGTCACTGCTCATTTGTCAAGTCGGACTATCCCATTGTAACTGATGCTCACCTACATATATAATAGAAAGCCGTCAGCAATGGTTGTTATTGGTCCAAAAAATAATTAATATTAAGCTATCTATGAGAGAAAACTCTCATTAAAAGAAAAACATGCATATAATCCAACAGAACTCTCATAAGGGTAACTACTAAGGAGCCATTGAGCTATAGTCAAGATGGCATCCCGAGCTGACTGGTCTGATGCCTCTCTCGGCATTTTCTCATTTCTCTTCTGATCGTTTTGGATTACCAGGATATCCTAAACCCTCTCTAATCCTCCATATTTCTCCTGGCCTCGAGCACAAAGACCGAGTGTTGTCAGGCAGTCACCTTTAGTACCCTTTGAACCACATGTCCAGACGTGTGCTATACTAAACAGTACCCATAAACCCCACATTTCTCTGAGTGTGAGGAATTCAAAACTTGGGTTGTTAGGATCCCTTGGGAATAGAACAATCCTCTCACAAATCCAGAGCCCGCTGTGACTGGCATGTCCACACCCTCATGGTACGTGCGAGTTAGTTTCTCCATCTCTCGTCTCACTGAAAACTCAGAAAAAACTTATATAGGTCTAGGAAGGGAGTTAATAATTTTGGCCCAAAGGCAACTTGCGGTGGATTTTGTTTTCAAAATCAGACTTGAGGGGTCTCATCCTTTAATTTTCAGAAAACGGTTCGCTAAAATGACTCATGTTAAGTGTGGTCTTATAAATCACCACTTAACATGTCCTACAACATACAATCCAAAGCAACAATAGAATAGATCGACAATCAAGAGTACGAGTCCTAAACGGACTTGGTAAAAACTCTCAACGAGGTATCCCACCTATGCAGCGAGCTCCTATACCGAACCTACACAAACATGATTAAATTCTAATGCCCATGTACTCCGATATGATGCATGAATGACATGATGAAATAATCAACAACATTAGGGCAAACATGCATATCCTGATCAATCCAACAAATCCTAACAATCATGTCATATAATTCTATATTCCTGGGTGATCATGTCATCAACATCTCAATTTTTTACTATGTGATTTAAACATATTAACTAATTTAAGATCATAAACCTTCTTAATAATCAAACTAACACTCAATCATAATAATTTAATCAATAGAACTAAATGTGTAATTCACAAGTCTAATTATCCACCTTAATTAACATCAATATAGACATACACACATTTTTAATTAACTAATCAATTGTTTGTTTTGTAATTACAACATGATTTTGAAACCCTAAAATTAGTACACAATCGAATGATGTACATGTTGATGATTGTCAGTCATATATAAAATAAAATAAAGATTAAATCTTTATACCTATGTTGAAGATCACTCAGCGACGACAGCGACGGCCACGGTTGCTAGTGCCGTGAGGATGGAGACAACGACTGTGGCTGCCATCCCAAGGCTACATTGAGAAGGGGAAGGTAGCTTGTTGTGGTCGGAGCACCACTAGCCGGCGGTGACCGCCAATCGCCAGCGGTGGCAGTTGTGAGTGGTGGTCGGCTAAGGTGAGGGCATACAAACTATGGGGTCGGCTGGGGAATGGGGAGAGGACTCGGGATGGTTGAGGTTGGCTAAGGGGGTGGTCTGTGTGGTTGGAGGTGATGCGCGACTGGTCGGTGGCGGCGGTAGTCGTCGGCGAACATGCATGCAAGCGGCAACCCTATTTGCAGCAAGGGCCACCATGCATGTCATTGCACAGGACGGGGAATGGTCGGAAAGGGTAAGGGAAGGGCTAGGGAGGGTCGCCAGAGGTCATTGCTAGCATTGATGGATGGTGACGACACATGCAAGTGGCGGTGGTGGCAACCGAGGATGGAAAACAGATAAAAAGGAGGAGAGAAGGAAAGATGAAGGGGCAGAGGTGAGGCAGAGTTGATGGCGAGGGGGTCGTCGGGGTGATGGTGGTCGGTGGTGGTGAGGGCAGTTTTTGACAGAGCAGGGGAGGAAGAAAACGAGAGGTGGTGGGCGGCTTGGAGGAGGAACCTGGGAGGAGAAATAAGAAGAAGGCAAGAGGTCGGGGGCAGTCTTGTAATTAAGACTTGACTCGCTCCCACCCCCCCGCACCGATTGCCCCTCCTCTGTTTTACCTTGCCACGTGCAAGCAGCAGCCTTGGGTCACCCGAGGTTGCCTAGCATGTGCTGTCCAGGTCTGGGAAAGAGTTGGGAAGGGGGAAGGTTGTCGGGGTTGGTGGGCGGTAGTGGGTAACCGGGAAAGAAAACGGGAAGAAAAGGGTAGGGAGAGAGGGAAGGAAGGGAGGTGGTGGTGAGGCCGCGACAGCTCTGGCAAGTGGCATGACTAGCTGGCAGCTAGAGGCGGAGGGAGTGGTCACCGGCGGTGGGGTGGTGTGAGATCCCTCAACTTAGTCCCACATCTAATACCTACCAGGCAAAGATTCTATTTATAAGTGGGAATGGACTATGGATCTTTAACTTGGGTTAACCATTTTAAAGAAATAACTTAGGCCCATTACGTTGCACTTTGGACCGGGTCGTTACAGGTGGTATCAAAGCAACCGGTTCCGTGTTAGATGGTGGGCTGGACTAGAGACGCTGGTTAGGCTACCGGTCACAGGACAAAGAAGGTCATGGCCTGGGGCTAGCAACGGGCCAAGTGTAGGAATTTGGGGGACGAAATTTTCTAAGGTGGGTGGATTGTGAGATCCCTCAACTTAGTCCTGCATCTAATACCTACCGGGTAAAGATCTTATTTATAAGTGGGAATGAACTATAGATCTTTAACTTGGGTTAACCATTTTAAAGAAATGACTTAGGCCCATTACGTTGCACTTTGGGCCGGGTCGTTATAGGTGGCGCTGCAAAACAGAGGGGGTGGGGAGGGGGAGGGTCATGTGTATCCAAGTATGCCAATATATATATATATATATATATATATATATATATATATATATATATATATATATATATATGAGGGATGATTTGCTGTACTGCAGCACAGCCAAGATGGCTGTGCTGCAGTGTTTCAGCCGTTGGATCAAATCCAACGGCTGAAACATGCCCCCCATAAAAATAAAAAAAAATTTGCGGCGCTGCGCCGCCGCCGCCACCCCGGCCGAGACGACGCCACCCCTGCCCCGCCCGTCGCCGCCCTGCCGGGGGCGGCGACGTATCCGCTGGGCGACGGGGCGGAGGATCTAGCCGCCCCGGGTCTTCCCCTGCCGGCCCGCCGCCCCGCCGCCGGGCGACACCACCACCGCCTGTCCCCCGCCCGCCATCCCGCCGCGCGGCGCCCCCACGTCCCCGCCGCCACCCGCCGCGCGACGCCCTCCACGTCCCCCGCCCGCCACCCCGCCGCGCGACGCCCCCGTCCCTCGTCCTCCGTCCCCCGCCCGCCACCCCGCCGCGGCCCCCCTCGGCCCCCGCCGCCACCCTGCCCCGCCCCTCGGCCCCCGCCGTCACCCCGCCGCGCCCCCTCGGCCCCCGCCCGCCACCCCGCCGCGCCCCCCTCGGCCCCCTCCCGCCACCCGGCCGCGTCCCCCTCGGCCCCCGCCCGCCACCCCCGCCGCGCCCCCTCTGCCTCCGCCCGCCACCCCGCCGCGCCGCCCCCGTCCCCTGTCGCCGGCGCCCCCCGGCCATCGCCGTGGCCGGGCAGCCTTCCCGCCCCCTCCGCCATCGCTGCTGTGGCGGTGCCACCCCCCCTGTTTTTAGATCTTGGCCGTTGGATGCTAATCCAACGGCCAAGATTGTACTGCAGCAAAGCCAAGATGGCTGTGCTGCAGTACAGGAAGATTTTCTCCTATATATATATATATATAATGGATCACAAAATTAGTTTAAGGTCTTTTAACATGTTAGGAAACGTTATTTATTAATTTTGGATAGGTTATTAGGTTTAGAGCATGTTATTCAACTTAGAACGTGATTATTTTATTTTATGACATTTTACTATATATTTTTAATATTTTTCTAAATATATTTCGTAATGTTAATTCTAGTCGGGAGCAAGCCAAATTTTTTATTACAAAACTACCCCTACCCATTTCCTTCTCCCCTGTTTCTTCCCCTACCGACTAATCCCCCCCCCCCCCCAGCTCTATTTTGCCGAGCCACTCCACTACTGCCGCCCGCTGGCAACCAACGACGCCACCGGCCAGTGCCGTCGCCGCCTTGCCACCTCCTCCCTTCCTTCCCCCTCTCTGTAAAACCTGCGATTCGAGTTAGGGTTTTATGCTTATGAACTGATCAGTTCAGCTATCAGTTCGAGTCAAGTTAGTTTTAGAACACGTGTACTGAGTCTATGCCGGTCGCGTGTATGAGCCACGAGGGTCATGTGTACCCAAGTATATGATGATAATGTCATGAATACAACAGAAAAAAATGAATTATTAGAATATATGAGAGTATGTAAGTTTTTTTTTTATTTAGTGGATCATAGAATTAGTTTTAAGTTGTTTACCGTGTTAGGATGCATTATGGGGCAGTTTGGGTGGGCTAATAGTTACAGAGCATATCATTGTGGTATTATAGTGTGTAATATATTTTATGGGATTTCCCCCTATTTTTCTGTATTTTTTTGGGAATTATTACAAACTAGTTATTATTCTTGACTAGAGACGGATCGGGTCAAGTCTTATTTACGAGTTTTGCCACTGACAACCCCTGGCCTTTTTTCTTCTTCCCCATCCAAACCCTTGTCATGCCGCCCCCTTTTTCTTGTCTTCGCTGCCGCCTCCGCTGGCGGCCTGCCACCGATCATCGTTGCCAAGCCCTGCCACGGCGTTGTCGTGCCACCCCGAGCTATCTCGGCCGCC
Organism: Piper betle; assembly: GCA_033002965.1. NCBI lineage: Eukaryota > Viridiplantae > Streptophyta > Magnoliopsida > Piperales > Piperaceae > Piper > Piper betle. The sequence goes on along the minus strand of JAURVB010001139.1, from coordinate 5,873 downwards.
ATTAGGCCTCCATGATGTCGGATGGTCATGCCTAGCGCTGCAGTAGTGTTGCGATCGCATCACCGATTTCGCCGGCGGTGACCTTCGCCACCGCGATCTAGTGGTCACCTCGACGCCTTCGACCAACCCACGATCCTCCCCGACCAGAGTGGAGCACATCGCCGCCCAAGCCGACTGGATCTAGTCACCCATCGCCGCCACCTCTGTTTTAGCCATTTTCCAGCGAGCCGCCACCTCCACCGACCACGTTGAGGATGTAAACGGTACCCAATATGACTACTAGCCGGCCAGTATACATTGCCGGTGACTGCCATCGAAAAACCGCTGGAAAGCTGCCGGAAAACCACTGAAGCCACCGAAAAACCATTGGAACTTGCAAAAAAATCGGATTCGCTGGAATTTGCCGGATCTTCCGTGGAGCTCATCCAGTCGAACCCGATCAAACTTCGGATGTCGACGAGTGCCGAATTTAAACTCTGAGATGCGTGACAAAACCCTAGCCGTCGCCAATTGTCAATGACAAAAGGTATATTTTCCTTCGAGTGAATGATTTAAATTTGATGATTGGTAACACAACATGCTAGGATTGATTAATTATCATGATAAATGTCAGACTATTAATGAAGCGGTGATTGCATGAGTTGATTAATTGTGAAAGAATGGTATGTGATCTAATGAGGTAGATTGAATGTAACTTAGAAAAACACAATAAAATTGGTATGAATAGGATGAGTTAAAATTATTTTCACACTTATGATTATTTGATTATTGCAGGATGTTGTTTGCATTATGAATGCGTTGATCATGACAAGTTTGATGCATCATTCAGTTAGCGGGTGTTAGCTTCTAGATTTGATGTGTAGGTACAGAATAGGAGCTCACCGCCTAGGTGCAATGACACACTTGGAGCTTCTCCCAGGTTTGTTTAGGACTCATGTTTATTTTACACTCTCTTTTATTGTATGTTTATTTTATTATTTGCAGGACAGATTAAGTAGTATTTTATCAGATCCCACTTAACTCAGGCCATTTAGCTAAATAGTTTTCTTGATTAATAAACCCTAGAGGATGATTTCAAAAACAAGATCTACTACAACTTGCCTTCGGGCCTATTATATAAATCCCTTCCTAGGCCTATATATATAATTTTATCGAGTTTTCAGTAAGACGAGAGATGGAGAAATCGACTTCACGTACCATGAGCGGATGTCGTGACAGTCAAAGCGGGCTTTAGATTAGTGAGTGGACTGTTCCATTCCTAAGGGATCCTGACAACTCCACGTTTGAGTTCCTCACACTTGGATAACGTAGAGGTTTACGGGTACTATTTAGTACAACGCATGTCCGGACTTGTTTTTCAAAGGGTAGTGAAGGAAACTGCCTGACAGTACTCGGCCTTTGTGCTCAAGGCCATGAGATTTATGGAGCTAAGGAGAGGGCATAGGATATACATGTAGTCCTGATGGACAAAAGAAAATTGAAATGAGAAAAATGCCAAAAGAAGCATCAACAAGTTCGGGATGCTACCGGGTCTGCAGCCCAGTGGCTCCTCAGTAAGTGCCCTTCAGAGAGTTCACGAGAAGTATACGAATGTTTTCTTTCATATGAGAGTTTGCTCTCATGGCCAATTTGTTATAGTTTTATTTTGGATTAGTAACGTTCATTATTAACTTGCTTTTATACTATATATAGGTGATAACTATAAGTGGGATGCACCAGTTTGGACGGAGGAGCACTGATGTCGCTTGCACAGATGCTCAGTCAATAGAGTAGTTAACATTTTGTTTATGATGTTATTACATTGAGAATGATATGATTAAATGCCAAGACATGATGATATGATGTGATTAGATGCTAAGACATGATAATATGAGATGAAATGTGAATAGATTGCACAAGTGGGTTGCGACCTAAACTTCAGAATGAGTATATAGTAGATTAGATTCTATGTGAATGAAATTATTAATATATAAATATATATTTGCATATGTTGATTTGACAGGGTGACCATAACTGCACTTTTAGGGGAGACTTTGTCAGTTTTATTTCAAAATTTTTATTGATTTTAATCGTAATTATATTGGTGTGTAAATTAGTTTGCATGTCATCCATATAGTGTCATGTAAGAGTATTGTGCATTCATCAATGCATGACGAGTCGAGGGGGGGGGGGGGGACGAAGTGCGCAGCGGCGAGGGGCACAACCAGGGGGTGGGAGGGTGGTTTAATTTCCAGCCGTTGGATGATTCATCTAATGGCTGAAAAGTGTAGCACAATCAAGAGCCTCCCTCAGATATATATATATATATATATATATATTTATATTTATATTTAACAGCACAAAGATAAATATGTTTCCCATGTCAGGTCAGTAACTTATATTCACATTCTTCTCTTACATTCAATAAATTTTGGAATAGATCATAGTAGCTTCCATGACATGATGACATGAGGGAAGAGATAAGAAGAAAAAAAGGAAGAAAAGAGTTGGTGAAAATCCTAGACCATGAAATACAGACTTAACTGGCGAAGATAAGAATTTCTAAAACTCTAAATAAACACACAACTATGATGGCAAATGGTGGGGTACAACGTTGCTACTAAGAGAAGAAAAAAGGAAGAAGAAGCAGGGAGGAAGAAGAGATGGGTGTAAGGAAAGGAGGCCCGGTCATTTTCAATCTGCAATTACATTCTTGTAGCGGGAACTGGTGGTTATTTCCTTGCTATCATTTGCAAAAAGGCCTGCTCGGATACTCCATAACTTAACAAAATTTGGTACCCATCTTCTATAATTGGTCATATTGATCATATTAATGCGCTATTTAAGTTTATTAGTGCTGGTTGATGTAGTTCCTCACATTCCATTTTCTGGACAATATGTATTGCTTTTGGGCCTAAGAGATGTAAGAAATATATAGAACGTACATTATTAACTTCTTTTCTAATGTTGACCATTTTCAAAAATTAATTTACAAAAATAGGCATTTTTTTAGTTTTTAAAAAAATGTTTATTTCAACTACCAAATGTACAATAAGTTGCATCTGGACAAAACATCTCCCCTCCACGTCTAATGCTGATTTACAAGCCCAAATCAAATTTATTATTTTATTGTATTTTCGTGATTTTTGTTAACAATGAAAAATTATAACTTGCGACGGTTGGTAACTTCAGAAGATTCTAACCATCTGATAAACAATTCTAATTTGTTTCCGGGGCATAACCACTACACAAATCATTTTACTCCATGAAAAAAATTCTACGCTGATAAACAATTCTCAGGTAAAAATGAACTCCATGAAGGCTTCAACCTTGGGCAGAGAGAAATTGCAATCAACATTAATCCCCCGACGATGATAGTCCCAATTTACTCCACAATATCCCATAACACAACCAATACATACACATTTGATATCACATGAAAGTGTTAATGTGGGTACTTTTGTGGTTCATGCTGCATGGTGTAACTTGAGACCCACGAAATCAAAGTTTGCTCGTCTTCTAAACAAGGAGTCTATAGCAAGTGGAGAGAGAAGGGAAGGTAAGGAAGATGCCCACCCCCTGCTACCTTGGTATGCAAGTGATGCAAGCAACATGAGGATGGACTTTGAAGCTACATACAGTTTTAGCTCTCCAACACAAAATCCAGTTTCAAACTCTCCAATCACTGCATGATCAACCAATCTCTCCAAATTTACTCTTTTAACAACACACAAAACAGCTTCGTCTTCCAACTTTTTGATCACCATCTTTATGAGTCTCCATTTCCCACCAAACCTGCAATCTCTCTACATAAAAATCATTATCTCTTGCCAGTCAAGCCAAAGATAGACCAATATAACGAACCTAGAGCCACCTACGGGTGCAATTCACACACGGAGAGAGATAGGCCACAACCACCTCTCAAGCATCTCCAATCCACGTTGGTTTTATAGTTCCAACTTTGCATTAAGGTATGAAAGACCGATTGGAGAGGCTGGCAGTTCTTCCCTTCTCTGTTGGCTGCGTTTCGCATTCTAGCATTGCACTAATCCAGCCCAAGAGGAACAAAGACTTATGTCTGCCTTTCCCAGGTAATAAAAGTACACATTCTGATCATGTTCCTCTTGTTTTTGCCTTGTTTTCTTCTCTTATTTATGGGGACTCAAATACCGGATGGAGGAGAAGAGGATACCAGTGTGACCAGGTATAGAATGAAGAACATGTCTGGGTTGTTCCCTATGCCAAAGACGAACACCTCCGAGGGCCTGCATCGACTGATAAAAACCATGAGTAATTTCTCCCTACTTACCAGTATGAAATCCTCCACAGCTACCTCTGTTCTATAGCTGTTTTGCATGGTTGTCAAAACAATAACTTTCAATACTAAACTATAATATTGTTAGTTCACTGTGCATTTAGTCAAAATCCACAACAGACCCATGTACCATAAATTGAGTTTGATACGGAGATAAAGGGATGAAAAAAATAATATTGATTCTTTATTGTTGACTTGCCTACTGTTCAAGGAGGAAGAAGAGGAGATAGAAATATATATGGAGATAGGGAACCCAACGGATGTTAAGCGACTCACATTGGATGGGACGGCTCGGCTACCATCAATACTTCGCCCAAGGGTTGGGATGATTTTAAAACAGCAGAGTTCTTCACCCTGTCACCAATCACTCTCCAGCAGCTTGGGATCAACATTGCAGCTAAAGCTGACCCAAACCTTTTCAATACATACTGTTCAGAGAAGGCTTGAGATACCCTTATTTACCTTAATCTTGTGTTACCTTTTCTTTTTTATTGTTGGCTTGAAAGCATGCATAATCCAATGAGAGATGACCACTCTAACATCAATGCCCACTTACTTACTAGCCACTGCTTGACTCTGAAGATTACAACCTTGCCTTAAATATGAATGCCACTCTAACATCAATGCCCTTACCGTGTGCCCAGAAAATAATCTATCCTGGTTCCTTGCTGATGACAAAAAGCAAGAAGAAACTCACAATTCCAGCCAGTGTAACTGCAGTTAAAAAGCCATCAAAAAGAATATCACACTGACGTTGTATATATTGATATGGACAATTCCATTTTCTGCTCTTTTCAAATTAGTACGCATGCCTTGAGTCCTGAAAATTCATAAAACAAGAATCTGATAACGACTACTAGATTTGATATATTTTTTATCATATAATGACAGATAATGAATAACCATACATAGAAAGGCATCATTCATTCAAGAAAGAAAACTATTTGCCTCTTACAATGGCAGCAAACTCTCTATCCCTGTGTTGCTTCCTTTCATTTCAGTTCCAACGAAACTGTACTCCTGTTTCTTCATCAACAGGTAGCATTCTCTGTGTAATTGTGGGTATTCTTGTATAAATAATGTGTTAAAATGTTTCTTGCAATCATTTGCATCAAAAGTATGCCCTTCATCAAAATTGAATCTAACCGCCGTTATAACTAGATGTTAAGTCAATCCTTATACCATTATAATCAATCCAGTTATGACAATTTGTGATTCTTGTTCTGCCGAAAGCAGGATCACACAGTCACACAATTAGTAATCATGTACCTGATGCTGGATCTACTTGTTAACTTCCACAAACCAACTTGCATTGAAAATCAACAGAACAACAGGGATGCCGCTGAGGATAATGGCCAAAAAGGAATCTCGAGGGCTCAAACGTAAGCACATGTGAGCAAAAGGGGTGCAACCCGTACCCTCCATGTTTCTTGCTCTATCAGCATTCCAGTTCTTCCTTGGCAAATCCACTATTGACTCTTCAAGTCTCCTTGTATGCTCTCTGCATGTGCCCAGGCTTATAGCAACTGTTATAGACCTAGTTCCAGCAAGTTCAGTAATCACACCATGTTTATGACAT
>JAURVB010001138.1:0-13957 GCA_033002965.1 Piper betle | reverse complement strand
TACCGCCAGATATATCCGTCTGAATTATATTCAGGTATGATATATCTTGGCAATGCTCAGATAGCATAGCAGACGTAGCAGAAATATGGGAATTACGAGGAAGAATAAGTGAATCTCCAGGGGAACAAGTAGCCATAACTGACCCCAGAACACTACATGTGCTGCCTCCAACAAGGAACCATGTTTTAGAAGCTCCAAAAGCACTGCAGCTTTCTGCTGTGCCTCCAATATAGCACCTTTTGGAGAGAAGAGGTCATCCAATTCTGGTAGCTCAGGTAAATCATGTGCAAATACTTCCCCTCCAATTAGATTGGTCAACGAAAGTGGAGCAGCCAGACCCCTTTTATGCCCAGGAAAATGGAAACCCGCAGAATTCTTTAAAGCAGAAGTTTGAAGAGCGTTAACCAATGGAGCATCTACAGTTTGAAAAGCATCACTTGAAGCAGAAGCGAAAGACGCAGAGTTGAGGTCCTTACTGGCAATTGGTTGTGCATGTTCATGCTGTTTTATGTAATTGGCGATCAACTGACTTGAATTTAGTTAAGAGACCACACACAACTTTGTAGAGTTAGATTTTGCAGTGTGACACTTGCCCAAAGATCTGTGCAAGAAAAAACAGCAAAATACAAAAAAAGATAATGGTAATGAGAAATAATTTTTCTAAATGCTGCTTCTAAGACTTGCCGAGCAGGCTCCATAAAATACACAAATTCTATATTTGATAACATAAATAATATTTATCAGCTTACATTGTTTCGTAGCTGTAGATTGTTTCCAAAATGCACAAACCAAAGCACAAGTAGTAGCAAGGAATCTCAACTCAGAAAGAAAAAGACAACAAGCTAAGATGATCCTTTTAAGGCTATCGTGTACAATACTCCCATTCTATCACAATGCAAATGAAGGTTTCCATTTCCAAGCAGAATTTCACTATCAGAAATTAAAAGACAATGCACAATATAGAATTACTAAAGATTTAATCGAATGCCCTAGAGAAAACAAATACATCTGTTCTAATTCTACTGCTCATCCCATACTACACACGCAATAACACCAACAATTCTGTCAACAATGGAGAATCATTTCCAACTCTAATAGCATTAATTTGATATAAGCACTACAATGTTGCCCATCAACTAGGAATCTCATTACGAAGTCTTTGCACGCACACACAAACACGCATATGTATGTAAAGAGATAATCCTATTGTATCTCTCAGAACATCATAAATGAGATTAGGAAAGCAACAAACATTTATACAAAGTACGAGAGTGGATAAGGAGCTAGAAACCTGTGGGATCGGGAACTAGGCGCCGCATAACATGAAGCACAGGATGCCCTACAGGCCAATAATAAGCTACACGGTTACAACTCCCCAATTGTGGGAGTAGAGTAAGAGCAAAAGGTGGCGGAATGGTGGAAGAGCTAACCCTGGCATACATGGTTTTGGAATCGAGATTGAACGCCGAAGTTGGGTGTGGTAGTCAGCATGGACACAAGATGCCAGCTCTTCACAAAAAACCGGCAAATAACAAAAGGTAATAAAATAACACCAAAGCAGTTCAAAAAAGTAATAGCCCATACATGTTGAGGATCCAAAGCAGTTCAAGCCTGTCTCTGTGAGACAGGCATTTGCAACCAAAAGAAGTCTACTGATGTTGTCAATCTATCCCCTTCCTGAACTTTCTTCGCGCTTGTGTTGGTTCCTATAGTTGAAGCAGTGATGCATTCTCCCTAAAAGGCAAACACCCACTTTACCTGTTCAAAATTAACTTCACTCCCGACAACTGAAACTCAAGTGCTTGCCATGTTTGCCACCAGTGATGGGGCAAACTGTGATCACTGAGAGTATTACAGCCAAAATTGCTGCACTATTGTCTCCAAAAGAGACCAACCTCAGCACAAAAGCACTACTATATATCACTGTCTACATATTCAGAGAGACCCTGAAAAATACGAGCCGAGTAATTGGAAATAGGATTATCTCCCATTGAAGCCAGAGAGGAAGTTGGAGAAGGGTGGCAAAGGAGAGAAGCCAGTACTATGTGTGTTACATTGAGGTCGTCCTCATGCTCACACATAAATCATCCTCCTCATCAAGGCATACCGTGCCCTTTCATTTTGCCATCTACATATGATTCTCTTTCCTCCTCTAGAACACGCACACGCGCACACGCACGCACATACTTTCTTTCTCACTTCTTTGCTTGTCTACCGTGTTAAATTTCATGGCAGGTCAAGGCCTATCCTGAGCAGCTGCAGGTTATGATCCCTGATCTGAAACCTTTTCTTGCGGATCTCTCAGACAAACCTGTTTCTGACCATCAGGGTCTTTGCTGACAAGACTGACACTTATGCATCGGTCTGTCATGATCATCAAAAGTTAAAGACTTTTTTTCATTCAAGACGAGACTAATCATCCAACAATGCACAGTTATAAGAAGTATTGTGAAACCTGCATTTCCTGGGTGATTTCACTTCCTGACTGGACCTCGGGTCTGTTGATTTGAAGGATTGAACACCTGATGCAGTAGTCAAGATGGACGTATTATCTCCAAGTATTCAAAATTCAGCTGAGCTGCAATTCTCGGTGATGGAGCTTCTACCATTTGATCCAACTTGCAGAATTGCTTAGAGAGAGCAAAATAAGATGTATGAAGAAAACAAAGTCCACAAGCGCTTTGTTTATCTTGCCAAAATAATATGCTAGCTCCAGAAGATAATAAATATTTTGCTTAGTTCATAGGTTCAAGCTGAGGAATCAATGATCAAGAGAATATATACGCACTACAAGGTTGGCGTGATATAATGACTGTCACTTTCAGAAGCCTGTTCACTTTTTGAACCCTAATTATCAAACAACTCTTACATCTCATCTCCCAGGAATTTCCACAAAATCTTCACCTTATGCCAAGAAGCTAGCATTTGACCATGCTAATTCAAGAGGAAAATACGTGGGAATACTAACCCACAGATATCTTTTTTACTACTTTCTTTCTTCATCTTCTTCTTCTGAAGTGCATCTCTTTAAGCTGAACATGACTGCGTTGATACAACTATCAGTTCAGTATTCAGAATAATTGATTTGACTTTTCTCGTATTTTGCCAACCATTTACTATCACCTGTAATTTGAGGCTAACTATAAATAAATAATAATTTCAAAACTGGATTCTGTCCATACCAAGGCTTGAAGTCGCAGGGAAGTAGTCTCCTTCAATCTCCACAGAAAGATTTTCTCTTTTGATTAGGCCATCCTTCACATATTCCTGACCTTTAACATGGTCACACGGCATTAGATTTAATAAAAATCAAAATAAACTAGCATGTCTCTGAGAGAGTATACACTACACTATCGACACGGACAGAGTGTCTAATATTTGTCAATAGTCCAGAAATGTCGCTCACAAGTGGTAAAAGACTATTACTGCATGCAAAAAGCTAACCATACAGTCCAAAATCAGGTAAAATACATATTTCTATGATAGAGTCGAGGAAATAAAAGAAGAAGATAATTAAGGAGAGGAATTCAATCTTCATTCATAATAATCTGGCCATTACAAAAAGATCGATACTCTATTTATAGACATAGACACAAACAACTAAGAAGAGATTTTAGCATAAATTTCTCAATTGTTGTTCCTAAAATCTCTAACAGAAAATATATGCCAAATTGACTAAAAATATATCCTAATTTAACTCGGTCAATGAAATATAATTTCATAGTTTCATGGCATTTTATTTAAAAAAACTACTAAATAGTAAAAAACCATGTTTGAGTAAGTAGTCTACCTTACCTGTTTGAGAGAGAAAATATTTTCAAACTAAAGCTACTTGAAATGAACTGCATCTTTTGTTAATCCATATGATATCAGCAAGAGAGGTTTCTATTTAACAATCAAGTTTCTCCTCCTACAATCTCAATTATGTCATCTCAAGATAAGATATGATTGACAGAGATATCCTCAATTTAAGTGAGAAGAATCACATACAAGTAATGTAAGCACCATATATTACATTTTAGTACTGCAAGGATCTTAAAACTCAAAATTTAACGAACATACAATATATCACTAAAATGGGATATTAGCAATAATAGATAATTTTCAATTTGATAATTAATCGTCATATACCATTGATGACACAAGGAAGCATGAATTTATCAGCATACAATGCTTTTGTGCATTATGAACCTTCTGTTCAGATAGAAACAATTCCATGACATAATAGAAATCAATTAGATAATTAAGATACCATGTATACATATAAGTGACTTATCAGTAATACTTTTCATATGTTTGTACTTGACAACAGCTTAATAAAAGTACCTTTCATTTTGCAAAAATATTTGAATATACATAGCATCATTTTAAATAAAGTGCTAACCCATCTGCTTGATCAAATTCAGTTTCCCTCTTGCAACAAATAAATTCTACTTTCCTACTAAATTTTCACGTACTAGTGGAGTAAACCAACAACACTAAATTGCATAGTATTCTTCAAAATAGTTGGCGCAAAATCATTAATTATTGTAACTGGGCTAAGTTACACACATGGATTGGCTCATCTGACCCCAATTCACAGGTTCACGACTCCAACTTCAATAAAGTAAAATGTGTTATAAATGATATGAAGTGTTCGATAGGATGAAGTGGGAATAGGAATACATGGTCACTTTCTACAACAACATCCATAGTACATGTAAAGAACAACTTCCGAATGTTCGTATTTTAGCAATTATATATGAACAATTGTATACCTTATGTTTCCTTGGATATGAGATGTGGCAAAGCTTTACTCTTCTTTTTATTGTTACGGAACTAAACAAATGTAGTTGTCTAGAACAAGATCTTTATTTTGAAATAAATAACATAATATTCTTGGTCTGCCATATAAATTTACTTAGATGATTCAAAGGTTCTAAAGGTCAAGGATTTCAATGATGGATTTTAGTCCCATTTCAACCAATCACGAACCATTGGAGATATCTTGTTGTGTTGGACAGCAGTAGATAAAATACAGTCACTTAAGAGAGCTAAGTATCATGACTTCGCAATACATACACAACATATTGAAAATTGCCACATATATATGATGATTACTCCTCATGCAAATGATTGTATTTAATTTACTGTTTGCATCATGCATTTTTAAATAGGGTACCTCAAAATATGTGACCATTTTTAATATCTTGTTTTTGTGTCCTTAAGTCACGATGGCTTCAGAAAAAAACAGTCATGAAGCTTAGCTCTTTCAAGTATTGTACTTTATTTATGGTTGTCCATCCATTGCAACAAGATATCTCCACTATCTTGGCCCGTGGTTATCTGAAATAGGACTAAAATCCAACATCAAAAATTAACCTTGACTTTTAGACTTTTAAATCATTAAAACAACTTTCCTTGTAAATTTTATATGGTAGACTAAGAATAAAATATTATTTATTTCATAATAAAGACCTTGTTATAGGCAAACACATTTATTTAGATCCTTAAATTTTTTTAAAAAAAAGTTAAATCATACCACATCTCATATCCAAGGATACATAACTGAAAACGTTCAAGCACAATCCTTGAAGTCATTTTTTTAGTATTTTGTAATTTTTGCGAAGACTGGTTTAAGCTTACTAGTATACTCAGGTTGTTTTGTTGCTTAGAAATTTAACAACTTTGGTCATTCTAAACAAGAAAGAATCCATAACAGTCATGTGCAAGTAATTAAGTGAATATGAATGAGATTAAAAAAATTGCAATTCACATGTCTCACACCTAATGAAAAAATACAAATTTGAATACCAATATTAATAAAAAATTTCTAAACAGTATCGGCATTCACTGAAGTAGAAAAAACCTCAAATACTTACATTATCTTTTATCTAATCTATGACTCAATTTGAGATACCATATAACCCCTCACAAGCAAAATTTGATCAATACATGACACTAATATAGATTACCTAGAGAGAGGAAATACATGGATTTTTTATTTTTTGAACTAATTCTAGTATCCATTAAATGCATTACCAGTTCATGCTGAAGAATACCCACATTCTGTACATGTTTCACAATATTAAAGAGATTTGCAGGTTAATGTAAAAATAGATATGTAAATGCACTGTTATAAAGAAACCAAAATATGGTAAAAGTGAGAGTGCAAGAACACAAAGGATGTTCATGAAGGCAGTTAAAAAGAAATGAAGATACCACATTGAAGCATTTTAGTATATCTCTTGCAATGAAATTACAAACCATCACCAGTTCAAGTTTTTATCAATAACAAAGGAAAGGAGATTCCTTATCTTGAAGAGAAGAATCCAATTTGACCGAGATTTTATTGTGATCTCACAAGGTCCTAGCTAAACATAACAAAAATCTGATTAACATGGAGCTTAAATCAGCATTTCATTTACATTTATAAACAACCAAAATAAAACAGTAAAATACCCAAAATAATCTAATAAGATAGCCTTTGACGACAATATTATCATTATGACTCATACGCAATAATTCTACAAATACGCGCCTGTGACCTATATAGATCAGTGGTTGCCATATGAGCGAAGCCTAAACATACTAACGATCAAACTTAAGAGGATGTGCACTTCAAAGCCGTATTCCAATTGAAATTAAGGATAAACCAATTATACAATACTATGCCTTATGCTTTACGGACCAAATGTTAAGGTAATGGGGCATATCATTATCAATAGTTGAGGATGGAAAAATTGAGCCTGTCATGGTAGTCCAAGCTTCTTGTCACTGGGGAAAAAAGGCAAAAAGAAACAGAAAAAAAAAGATACTCAAAATTATGGACTGCAGGATGATATATTGAAATTGCAACCACTAAAAACATTCTACAATCTAATTATCCACTTTGCTGTTATGGGTAAAATTAGGCTTCTTTCAATTTTCCAAAAAACCAATATGCCAAATTTCGTGCCAAAAAATAATACTCCATAGTTATGAAGTAAGCCGACATTAAACTTAATGAATGAAACTGGAAATGAAGTGTAATCACTCACCTCCAATTTCGAAAGCCAACATCATCATTAGCAATGACCATAGTGAATGACACAGGCACATATGAATACCATGATAAGATAAAAAACTGCAAATGGTATATATAGCACCAAACAGCACTTGTGGCGATCAATATTAAACCACACAATGTAAGGACAGGTAGCTCAATAATAACTTTAACCCATTTCAAATGTCCAATCAACAAGCTCCAAACCCAAAAAAATACACGAAGAAAAACCCAAAAAGTCACAAATTTAAACCACTAGTTGAGTACATCGAGGAACCGTGCAAGTAATGAAGGGAGAGCAAAAGATGAGAAAGAAAAAGACATATAGTACAGTCGAATAACAGACTTAACAGCTCCCCAACCAATAAGCATACCTCAAGGTGTTACTCGATGCAGCTCCTATATATACAGAAAGACATGCCAAGGCAAAGACGTGAACATCGCCATGACCAAAACGAAGGACTCAGTCCAGGCAGAGCCCCAGATGACAACGGGAGAGAGCACGCACGTACACTACCATGGACACTCCATGATTGTTCACCGGCGTGCTCTCTCTCGTTGTCATCCCATGCCCAGAATTGAGATAGAACACCGGTTTTCGACACTTCCTGCACCAAACAAATACCCATCAAATAACGATGAAAATCAAACTAATTTGGGAGGTAAAGACAATCCAATCTCAGATTTAGTCAGAAGCAAAGATACATAATTTAAATAGCAAGAGATTGAGCTAGGAAATTCCAAGTAAAAAGCGACAATTTCGATTTCTTTTTCAAAGATAAGAGAAGTGAAAGATTGAATCTTTAAATGGTTTAAGCAGCGAGGACGAACAATTAGAACTTCGAACAATTAAACTCAGATTTACATAAAATATCGTCCGCTCCTTGACTTGAAAAAAAAAGTGTCTTAAAAAAAAGATGAATAGACACAGGTAAATACGAGAGAAACCATACCCAACTCAAAATAAATGAACAAAAACAGTAATATATAAACATCAATTACACAGAAAGATATAAGCAGCATGAATATCAAAAGAAAAAGATCGTTATATATTATACCCAACAATATCAGACAAATGGAGGAGATCAATATATAACAAAAAAACAAGGGAAAAAAAACTAGCATGAGAGTTGCGAGATAGACCACCAAAGAACACGAAACAACGTTGACGATGCTTCTACTCACGCATGCTATTAAAGGCAACAGAAACCGTGGAATCCAACCAACAAGCTAACGATGAAAGATGAACAAACCCCCAAGCAAGTGCCCAAACTGATCAAAAGATGTCACAAAATTAAAAGGAAGAGGATGGAAACCCCACCCCCCGCCGAAGACGAGAGAGAAGTTAGCAGAAAAAAGTGAGAAACAACACATAGGAATAGGGATGGTCGGATAAGGACGATACATACATAGGTAAAGAGTTAGCTTAGCCCGGTAGGGTGCAATTTAAGAGTGGTGGGTACCCTGAGGGGTGGGAACGGGGAAGAGTGGAGAGACACATCAAATTGTACGGGGAAACGTGAACGGATGCGTGGCGACGTTCGTGTCCGGACGAACCACTACAAGGGGGAACGCCTGAATTGACGTTGCAAGTACGGCACAGCCACCTGAAGGCCTCTTCCATGTCGACGGCTGGGTCACTCCCGTAGCAAAAATAACGGTGTGATTGGCTGCACATTTACCAATTATATCTCTCCCTCTTTTTCCTTTAATAATTTTAACTTAATAGGTGAGGTTTTTACCTAATAAAAAATGTTTCGAAATCGCTGATTAATAACTATTTTTCGTGATTATTTGAAAAATAAAAAAATATAAATTGTTTTCAATGTCCTTCACTTTCCTAAAAATTAAATTTAGTTGGTTAAAAACTCAAAATAATTTTGTAATGCTCAATAATAATGATTGTCCTTATCATTCACAATTGAAATAAGTTCTTATTAATGATGAAAAATGAGTTAATTTTTGGCATAACCCTCGATGAGATTTGGGTGTCCAACCAAACAAAAATTAAAACCAGTGACAGTCGATAACCATAGAAATTATTTTTTATTTAAAACAACACTAATTTCAATTTTATTTATTTTAACTCATTATTAAAAATTTCCTTCCTACAATAATCATTAAAAATTTACACTGTTGAAAATAAACTTCCTATTTTCTTACAATAAGCTCTTAATAATTTCAACAACCTGGATTCAAGTTAATAAATTTTGACAACTACATTTGGTAATTAATTATTAAAGATTAATTAAGGACTCAATAAAATAAGTGAAGTTTGTCTTCTATTAATTTTAGGGAATACGCGCCTAAGGCAGATACCTTCACTATGCAGATCATTCTATAAAATCATCCTATAAAATAAAAAATTATGCTCTTGGTCAGGGGGTGGACGTGTTCATGTTGTTCGAGTACATTACTTATGCCATTATTTTTTCCTCCGGCCCATGCATCATAAGACCATAAGGCCCAACTTCAGTAATTGAACGATTATGTTATAGTGACCAATTTCGAATACTGAACTACATCATCATAAGACACTTCAATGGTTAACTAGTGATTAATAAGATCACTTGAGGCAACACAATTAATTTGTTGGCTCAATCAATATATAATAGTCAGGTCGGAAATTACAAATGGAAAAAGTGCAAAGAAAAATGAACATTGCTTCGTCACATATAATATATCATAGTTTTGATACTACATTCGATTATTATTCAACATCCCATCATTATTCGATCAAAGAGTAGGTTCACAACTCATCAAGAACATGTCAAAGGCACTTGGGTTTGCCTTCCTTGGTCTTCTTATCACGATAGCAGGAACAATCATCCTTGTTACCATAAAATCCTGATGGCACACAATGGCACTCCTCGCAGCATGGTATACAGAACGACATGCAATAATCTTTCTTCTGCTTCGTCTTCGAACATCTGTAATTGCATTTAGCTGGGCACTCTGCAAGCAAATTGAATAGCCAAACATCAATTTACTTAGCTCCTAAACCAGCCATACAAGCGGACAACATACAACCAAAGCCCTATGTCACTACATACAATTCTTACTTATTGACGAAGAACATAATAGGGAGTCGAACCATCCATCAAATTTCAACACACAAGAGCAATCGAATATTTTAGCTAGCTCGAGTTAGAAACCAACAAAAGCTTGACAAAAGTACATAAGATAAATAGCAAGAAGGAATATGTATATTACCTGATGGGTTAAGATCTAAAATTGAGATTAGTTCTCCACCACCATATTTTGCGCTAGCCTAACAATAGTACAGGCAATAGATCAATTAAATCTGTGAACTATTAAGGTAGCTAGTGAAGATGGATAAAACAAAGAAGAATGATGTTGGTTTATGCATATATACTACTATGCAAAAATGTATTATCTACAGTAAATGGGATATTTAAAGCCTGATAAAAAAAATATCAAGTGGAAAATTATGTTGTTTGGTATGTTAGGGTGTACATGAGAGAATGACAATGTTTAATGTTTCTTACACTAGCGGAGAAGCAAACAAGCAGCGACAAGGCGAGGACAAGGGTGAAAAATACATATGGTGAACAAGCCATTTTTATGTTTTTTATTATCTCAAGATTGGAATGCTTTCTTTCTTTCGAGATTGGTATTATGAATGGTATTGGGACGTATTGGATTCCTACTTATAGAGAAGAGGAGAAGAGAAAATTTGTTATTGGGAGGCTTTGTAGAGATTGGATTTGATGGAACATGAAAGGTTTGAAGGATTGTGAAAAATGAACGAGCTCATTGATGAGATTCCACCGCTCATCCCATACTATTATGTCAATAATGGAGAATCATTTTCAACTCTAATAGCATTAATTTGATACAAGCACTACAATGTTGCCCATCAACTAGGAATCTCATTACAAAGTCTTTGCAGGCACGCATATACACGCATATGTATTGTAACACCCCGTTTCGGCTCACCCGTGAACCGACCCGGAAATGTCACCGGCGACCGAACCGTTCGCTAATCTACTGGGTTCGGTTAAGCCGACCCGGATCTGCCCTCGGCGTCTCAAGATGGAGATGCAAACATGAAATGCATGAATGGGAACAATTGGGTTCTAACGCGGTCCTACATGCATGCTATGATGTACAAGCAAAAACAAGACAAAACAATAAATGAGAAACCAAAAGAAAATATATACTACTACGTAAAAACGGACAGAGTTTCCCCTAAAAGTGCAATAAGGGCCAACCTGTCCACAACAAAGGTATATAAATATTTTATCAAAATACAACAAAACATAACAATCTACCGCGGCATTCCATTATTATCTCATTTGTTTTCATCTAAGCCGAGGCTGAACTCCAAGGCTCCCTGCTCATTCACATCTATCCGTTCATTTCATAACAGGCAATTCATCAAGACAAAAACATTCTAACAATCATTCACACAGCATTAAACAACCATCATTATACATTACACGCGGCAGGTACATGTGTGCGCGGTTCTGTGCTGCTCCTCTGCAGTCCCGACAGCTTTCATTGCTCGCATTCCTCACCTACATATATATAGAAAAACCGTCAGTAACGAGTGTTACCAGCCTGGAAAATAACTAATATCAATCTGGCACAGGAGAGCAAACTCTCCTGTTGAATGAAAACCATATACTTCCTCAAGAACTCTCATCAGGGCACATATGGGAGCTGTCGCCCTCGGGTCGACAGCGTCCCCCTTTCTTTCTCATTCTCATACCTTGGCCATTTCTCTATCGCTTCTCGCATCAAATCTCATTCCTTTCCGCCCTCTGCACCTTCCATATTACTCCTGGCCTTGAGTACGAAGGCCGAGCACTCTCAGGCAGTCGCCTTTAGTACCCTTTGAAACCACAAGTCTAGACATGCGCTGCAATGCAGTACCCGTGAACCTCCACACTTCTCCGGGTTTGAGGAACTCAAAGGTGGAGTTGTCAGGATCCCTCGGGAATGAAACGGCCCGCACACCATTCCAGAGCCCACTATCGACTCACACGTGCCCGCTCGCGTAGCACGGTAGTCGGATTTCCCTCATTCAATCTCTCACTGAAAACGCGAAAACTATACATATATATAGGTCTGGGTTGGGATTTATACAATAGGCCCGAAGGCATCGTGAGCTGGATCTGAAGTTCGAAAACAAACTCGAGGGATCTCATCCTCGAGGGTTATTAATCCGAAAAAATTGTTGGCTAAATGGCCCGAGTTAAGTGGGATCCGATAAAACGCCACTTAACTCGTCCTGCACATGATAAATCAAATACACAATAGAGTAGCGTAAAACAGAGAACGAGTCCTAAACGGACCTGGTAGAAGCTCCAAACGGGTCCACGCACCTAGGCGGCGAGCTCCTACACCGTACCTACACAATCAAGCTAAAAACTAACGCCCGCATGATGAATCACACATCCTATAGCATGCACACACAATCAACACAATCACGCATCAATCAACACACATCAACCTATATCAATTCTAGCAAGTCTACTTAGGCTAGTTTGCATTAGATCATGATCATTACCTAGTTACCCTAATTAGTTTCTTAGCCTCCATTTTTAACACCACTCAATCAAACAAATTTCATATTTTATCCTTAATCAAATCTACATTTATATATATTATTATAACACACAATTCACCAATCCTAGCATGCAATTCTAATAATCAATACTTTCAAATAATTAAGTTAAAATAAATTATACCTCGCGTCGTCAAAAATCGGCGACGGCTAGGGTTTCCGTTTCGTGGCTCGAAACTCGAACTCGGCACCTAGCGGCGTCCGAAGTCCGATCAGATTGGACCGGGTGCGTTCGGCGGATGATCCGGCGAATTTCCCACGAATCCAATTTTCCGGCGGTTCCGGCAGTTTTCCGGCGAATGTCGACGATTTTTCGGCGGTTTTCCGGCGATGATTCGGGACGGGGCAATCAGGGGGTCTATCGGCACCAGCTCGACGAGCTTGGTCCGATGGTGGTGTCAAACAAAGTAGCCGAGGCAGCGATGGCCGTCGACGGCGGCGTCGAAAATGGGCGGCGGTGGCGGCGTGCTCCGATCGGGGCTACGGCCGGCCTCGACGGCGGTCGGGATGATGGGGGAAACGTCGGCGACGGCGAGGGGGTGGTCGTCGGGGTCACAGCGGTGGCGGCGCGGCCCGGACGACGGCGGAATCAGGCTCGGAGTGGCGACGGCCGAGGCGGCTTCGCGGCATCGCGGCGGCGCGCCGGCAGGCGATCGGTGGCCGGGGTCGGTTGGGGCGGCACGGCGACGGCACGGCAAGGCGGAGCGGCGTCGATCGGCGGCAGTGCGGCGTCGGCGGCGGCAGCACACAACGGCGAGGGTTTGGGTGAAGAAGGGTCGGGAGGGAGAAGAAATGCTCTAGTGGCAGTTTCGTAAATAAGTATTGACTCGATTCCTACTCGAGTCAAAATAATAACTAGTTCGTAATAAATTCTAAAAAATCTAGAAAAATATGGAAAAATTCCATAAAATAAAACAAACACAACAACATCCAAATGGCATGCTCTATAACTAATAACCCACCCGAATATAATCCAACGCGTCCTAACGCGTTATTCGGCCTAAAACTATTTCTACGATCAAACATATAAAAAGAAAAAAATACTGCATACTTTCATATATTCTGATAACTCATATCTCACCATCTTTTAGACGTTATCATCGTACACTTGAGCATACATGATGTAAAACCCACGATTCGAGTTAGGGTTTTATATTCAGAACCGGTCGGGTCGACCGTTATTTTCGAGTTGAGTCAGTTTCAGGACACGTGTACCAAGCCGACGCCGGTCGCGTGTATGAGCTATGAGGGTCATGCGTACCCAAATATATGATGATAACGTCATGAATACAGCATAACAGAATGAGTTATCAGATATATGAGAGTATGCCAGTCATTTT
>JAURVB010001137.1:0-99658 GCA_033002965.1 Piper betle | reverse complement strand
AGAACATGAATATCATCTGCTCTAATCCTCAACTGATGGTAGCCGGATCTCAAGTCAATCATCGAAAAGACCATTGCTAAGCTCAATTGGTCAAATAAATCATCAATGCAAAGAAGAGGGTATCTGTTCTTAATGGTCACATGGTTTACCATCCTATAGTCGATGCATAAACGCATGCTTCCATCCTTCTTCTTCACAAACAACACCGGTGCTCCCCACAGTGACACACTCAGTCCAATAAAACCCTGATCCAACAGTGTCTGCAATTGCTCCTTAAGCTCTCGGAGTTCCAGTGGTGCCATCCTATATGGTGTTCTAGAGATGGGGCTGTCCCTGGCATCAAACCTATCACGAAATCGACTTCTCTCCTCGGTGGCAATCCGGTGATCTCATCTGAAAAGACATCTGCAAATTCCCTGACAACTGGAATCAGCTCAACATTGGGCTTGTCCCCGAGCCATTCTATTCTGCCAACACCAAAGCGGCCATCAACAACTCACAACTTCTGTCCAACTGTCTCACTGCATTCTGATAAGAGATCCAGCCTCTCTCTATGTTTCTACCCTGACCCTGGAAAAAGAAAAGGCGCCTTCCATGTCGAAAAGTCACCATCTTCTTCCAGTAATCTATTAGAGCTCCTTTCTTGGACATCCAATCTTTCCCGAAGATCACATCAACCTCTGTCATCTTGTCACGACAGTTGTGCCCGCTAATGCCTCTTCAATTGTGGCTGCATACATCCTCACCGGCTGTTCCATCGGGCATGCTATGCTCTTAAACACGCCAATAGCTGATAAAATCCATAAAAAACCTCTTTTGCATCTGGCTTCACTAGGAAAGAGCGCCCTCTATTTTTCACAAATTGTTCATACTGCCAGAATCTACCATCTCTTACATCTGTAGATCTGTTTGGGCCCTTGCCTATCTCAAATTGTGGTGACGGTGACACTGCCACCGCCGGTACACTACCCCTGGTATACCCTTTGTTGTCTGCCCACTACTAGCTCTAGGGGGTCTACTGTCATGAATGCCCATCCCAGTCTGAAGAGGAACAATCAGGGGAGCTATAGGGATGGTCCCCTGCTGCGCTGATGGAGGAGTAGGTGGCTGTGGGTAGCCCATGGGAGAAGCAGCCTCTCCTCATACTTTGTCATCTCCTAACGGCCTCTTCTCAATTCGGACTATGGAGGGGCTATCTGACAGAGATCTCTCCTGAACTCTTCCTGGCTCTCTTGTATCTGCCTCTATGTCTCTACCAATTGGGTAATGATTGCATCTCTCTTAGTCTGGCGACTACGAGAACTTAGGTGGCTAGTCGAGGCGCACACATTGGCTTCTCCTAACGGTGGTTGAGCTCTCACCCTACTAGATGCTGTCTCACTGGGCGCACGACTAGGACTAGTACGCTTAGGAGGAGAAGGAGATGGATCCCTGGTCTGAGTCTTGCGAGTTGCTTGCACTAACCATGGTGACTGACGCTCACTAATCAAACCTGTGCACACTGTTGTTCAACTACGTGGTGAGAAATCTACAAACTGAAACGAGTAAATCAAGAAAACATACCTGTCGACTTGACTCAGAATAGCTTTCCACACACATGACCTATAATGGTATCTTCCATCTTAATCGATCATGAGTAGGCTCTGATACCAATCTTGTAACACCCCAATCTGGTCTACACTCAACTTGGACCAGAACTGTTACAAAGGATCGAATTACTCGTAAACCGATTAAGTTGGCTGACCCAAAACCTAAATGGCTATGACATAACCCTCTTGATGCATCAAGATGGAGCACGCCACTAATGCGCAAACAATATATGAATGAGATGCAAAACCCTAATAGGATACTACGTGAATGTCATGATAATAACCACACACTAAAATAATTAAAATAGCAACAAAATTCATAAAACCTGGAATTAAACGGACATAACCTCCCCTAAAAGTGCAATAGGGGGACGACCTGTTAAAAACATAGCTAATTATAGGGTATCTATATAAAACCATAATGCACACCACAATAGGATTTAAGCAACAACACATCTTATAATTGGGTCTAGCCCACCTGCAATTTCATACTCAGCTCATTTGGTTCCTTTTCATTTCGGCATAGCACATCATTAGAGCTTTTCTCAAAACATTTCCAAGCATTTCTTAAACAAGGCATACAAGCCTCACAAACACATGCATATATACACCAATATGTAAATCTACTACAACAGCCAATCACATCACATCTTATGCAAAACTTGGCGTGGCGCCAGGTATGTGTGTGCAATGCAAACGCTAATCCTTCGTCAAGGCCGGCTTACACCATTCATCGTCCTCACCTACATATAATAGAAAAACGTCAGCAACTGGTGTCACTGGTCCGGAAATAACTAATATCAAACTGGAACATGAGAGCAAACTCTCATAGAAAGCAAACAGTCATGTATCTTCCTCAAGAACTCTCATAAGGGCAACTACAGAGGAGCCGTTGAGCAGTTGACTCAACAACATCCCGATCTATCCAGTACTGTGCCGCTCTCGGCACTTCTTTTCAGTACTTCGCATAAAACTTTTATCCTAAGTCCTCTCCAAACCTCCATATTACTCCTGGCCTTGAGCACGAAGGCCGAGCACTCTCAGGCAGTCGTCTTTAATACCCTTGGAACCACAAGTCTGGATATGCGCTATACTAAACAGTACCCGTAAACCTCCACGATCTCCGGGTGTGAGGAACTTAACCGCGGAGTTGTCAGGATCCCTCGGGAATGGAACAGTCCGCTGGCACTAACCCAGAGCCCGCTTTGACTGGCACAGCATCCGCTCAAGGCAAATGCAAGTCAATTCATCTTCTCTTGTCTCACTGAAAACTCGATAAAACTATTTATAAGGCTGGGTCGGGATTTATTATAATAGGCCCAAAGGCAACCTGTGGTGGATCTTATTTTTGAAAACAAGCTCGAGGGATTTCATCCTCGAGGGTTATTAATTCTAAAAACAACCGACCAGATGGCACGTGTTAGATGGGGTCCGATAAATCATCCACCTGACACGTCCTACGATCAATAAATCAAATCACCGATAGAGTAGAGCGATAAAACCTGAGAAGCGTGTCCTAACGGACCTGTTAGAAGCTCCAAGTGTAGTCTCATGCCTAAACAGCGAGCTCCTGCAACGAACCTAAATAAACATAACTATTTACTGATGCCCATACATATATGATGCACACCTATATAACTAATATATCCACATGGATACATGAATCTAATTAAGTATGACAATCATCTCAACAATCACACTAAATCTCTAATTGTCAAGCAAGTTAATAATTTTATGATTTCCTACGTTACTTATTACCTAACACTTTTAATTCCAATTTCAAAGCATACCTATTCTAATTTGGTGACAATGGTTTAATCAATTTAATCTGTTTAACTTAATACTAGCATGCAAAACCTAAATCATGCAACTTCATAAATTAACTAGTTAACAGGCATTTAATTAACTATTCAATTGTTTACTAACAATTCCATTAGCGAGCATTTACATCACGCAACACAATCTACACTAATCATCACATGTTTATCATAATTCACAATTAATTAAACTAAAATCATGAAGTTAATAAAATTAATTCTAATATGCTACCATGACCACAACATGTATGTAATAATTCTTTAAAAAAAGGAAGAACCATATCACGATCGGCGCTGAAATCGGTGCCGACAGACAAAGGCAGTGAAGGTGAGTCGGCGATTTTCCAGTGACTGTGCCCGCGGCCGGCCTCGACGACGGTGGCAAAAGTCAAGGGCGGTGGCTAGGGTTTAGGGTGGTGAAGACGTCGGGGTTTGGGGAAGGAAGATGAGAAATATAGGAGTGGCAAATTTGTAAATAAAACTTGACTCGACACCGGCTCGAGTCAAGAATAATAACTAACTCGGAATAAATCCTAGAAAAATCCAGAAAAATTGGGAAAAATCCCATAAAATCAAACAAAACAATACAACATCCAAATGACATGCCGTATACCTAATAACCCACCTGAATACCATCTAAAGCATCCTAATGCGTTATTCAGCCTAAACTAATTTTACGTTTACAACATGAAAAAATAAAATCATCAATTGTATACTCTCATATCTACTGATAACTCAGTCTGCTGATGTGTATCTGACGTTATCATCGATACTTAGGTATAATGAACCCTCATAGCACGTGCACACAGTTGGCCTCGGCCCGGCACACGTGTTCTGAAAGCTGAACCGACTCGAACCACGGTCAAACTGATTGACTAACGACTATAAAACCCTGACTCGAGTCACGGGTTTGACATTACCTTATGATATATTAGACAAAGACTAATTTTTATGGGTTATTACGATCCACCCACTTTTAAGAAATTCCCTCATCAAAAATCCTTTCTTAGGCTTCTTGGATTTCTCATATTTCACTCTTATTTCTTCAAGGTTCTATCTATAGTTCTTATCTTGAACTTTCTCTTTCTTTCAAATCCCACAATCCAACATAATCAGAGGTCGGTTCTAATACTATTTGTAACAACCCAGCCCAAGTACAAACTGATACACTAACCCAAGCTAAAGATTTTCTAACACCCTAATTCAGTTTACCCGTGAACTAGACTTGAAATGCTACTGGCTAGTAAACCATTCGCTAATCTACTTAATTCAATAAAACCAACTTGGATCTACCCTTGGTGTTTCAAGATAATGATGCAAACATTCAATACATTGATGAGATGTTTAAGTTTTAACATTCTTCTAGAGCAAGTGTTACAATATAAAACTAAGTGCTTCGTAAATTAATTTTCTATTAATTTATCAACATTGTAAACAAATCTATTGCGTAAAATTTTGGTTAAAAAAATGGAAATTAAATTTAGACGCAAAGAATTATTTAAAATTTAAATTCTAAGTCATGCCATGAAATAAAAGAGAAGATAACTAATACTCGGAATCAACTAAGACCCATGAAACGAACCGAAATCCCACAGACCAAAAATATAATAACAACTAAAGTAAAAAAACTCAATAGTCTAATTACAAAGTTCTCCAATTTTCCCGACTCTAACCCATCCATCCATACACACACATGTGGAGGTAATTTCGCGTTAGTGATAAAAATACTAAGTCATATAATTACAAGAGACAAGTCAATATATTTCATATTATCATTAATCGAATTTTTAGTAATTATGAGTCTACGCTAAACTCTATTCATGCCGGGTGGGGTGGCCACTTCATCCAGCAACAATTCTATATATGCGCATACATGTTACGTGGCCCACGGCCTGTAGTTACCGATATTTGCCATTGACTCAACCTTTCGGTATTACAAAACCATAATGAGTTTTCTTGAGCCATTGCTCCATGTCACCCCTTTTGGCATGAGGTAAGGTATTTTATCTTTCAAAAAATTTAAGGGTGCAACCCCATGTTAGACTAAGTCAATTCCTTAACCTGGTTGCGCTCGGCGCATGTTGGTTGAATCTAGGCGTAGACTGACTAGGGCTGCCAAAAAATATATATATAAAATTTCGAGTAATTATAGAACCTTAAACCATGATAAGGCACTATAATCGCAATGAGAATCCTAATTTGGGAGTCACAAATAGTTGATTTGTTAACACATATAATTCCTTAGTCTAATGCATGAAATGATATGATATGCGATACTTCACTAGGTACATAAAAAACAATAAAATATATCCCATAACAATTAGTTAATTTGGTTAATTACTTATACGTGAACAATAATAATTTAATATTTAATTAATTAACACCAGCTACATTTATATGGTCACACTAAATCATTAATCATTATCAGAAAAAATTGAAGCATGGCAACAACTACTTGAACTTGTAAGGATGTCAATATTTATCAACCCATAAATTAATGATTAATCATATATAATAGCGAATAAAATATTAAAATGGGTAAACCAATAATAATTCCTCAAATGATTAAAATATACTAATATGTAAGCTCTCTATATTCTAATTTATGGACCTTACTGAAATAAAATCATGTTTATAAACTATAAATTGTTAACCAACTTTTGAAAAGATGATATAACTCATTATGATGCACTTTGAGCCAGGTCGTTACAAATGATATCATAGCAATTTGGTTTTATGTTAAATGGTGGGCTGGACAAGGGACGTTGGCTAGGCTGTTGGGCCAAAGAAGGTCATGGATTAGGACTAGCAACGGGCCAAGAATAGAAATTTAAGAATGAAATTTCTTAATATTGGTACATTGTGAGATCCATCAATTTAGCCTCACATTTACTACCTAGTGTGATAAGATTTTGTTTATAAGTGAGAATGAACTATAAATCTTTGGTTAACCACTTTTGAAAAGATGACATAATACATTATGTTGCACTTTGGGCTAAGTCGTTACAAAATGATGTGATATACAGTACATATTTAAAACAAAACAAACTCATTAAATGTTCAAAAGATAACAATTTTTAAAACGAAATAGGCAGTCTTCCCTAGAAGTGCAATGGGGACCACCTTGTCAACAACAAATATTATATATATAACAATAAAAATGTAAAATAATGCCTACAGCATTGTACTTTCATGCACATACTATTCATGAACATGAATCATAACACGGTAATAAGTCTAGAAAATTTATAAATCATAAAAATAAATCATGTTCTAATAACATGTGACAATACGTAAAAATAAAGTCCCACAGTCTCTAACCGTTTCCCATAACCATATTTATAACACAAAAGAATAAAAGGAAGTCCAATTTATTATCAATTCACCAAATCTTGTTTGGTAAAAGATCCACCAACCACACTTTTAGTCCTTAGTCCAAAGCTGCTCACCTGCGGAGGCAATTCCGCGTTAGTGATAAAACCACAAAGCTGCATAATTAAATAAAACAAGTCAATATAATCGCTATTATTATTCCACGAGAGTTTTACTTGTTATGAGCCTATGCCAAGCTCTTAATATGCTGGGAGGGGTGGCACCCCATCCAGCTCCAATCCCATGCATGCGCACACACGCTACGTGGCCCACGACCTGTAGTTACCGATATTTATCATTGATTCACCCTCTTGGTATCACAAGCACATAATGAGCCGTCTTGCGCCACTACGCTTTGTCACCCCTTTTGGCATGGGGGCATGTATTTAATCTTTCAAGGGGTGCTGCCTTGTGTCGAATTGAGTCGACTCTGGTTGCGCTCGGCGCATGGTGGTCAGTTATGAACTCCAGCCAACCAAGACTCCAACATAGTAATTTTAAAGGGTGCGGCCCCGTATCAGACTGAGTCAATTCCTTGACCCCAGTTGTACTTGGTGCATGGTGGTTGAATCTAGGCTCAAGCCGACCAGGGTTGCTAAAAAGGAAAATACAACATTTTAAATAATTATATGGACTTGGTGCAACTGCGACCAACGATCCTAATCTGAACAAGAACATAAAATTATACATAAGTATAATATTATTCGAGTAGATATGCATGCAACTAAATGACTTATATATATCATTATCAAAATTCGACAACAAAAAACACGCAACATTCAACAATCTTAAATATTAAATTATTCATATGACATAATCATTTAAGTCCTACTTTACATTTTAAATTAATTATCTAAATCATAATTTACACTTCACTAATGATAAAACAATTATTAACTTATAAACAAGTATTTAATTACTATTATTAGTATATTTTTCTTTGAGATGACAATTACTTAACCACAATCTTTACGATTTAATTTACGGTTTTAATCTTTAATCATTATTATTATTAATAGCAATTTAATTAATTAAGTCATTCAATTAAATTATTTAAAATGATTTGTATTATCCTAACTCAAAGATATTACTTATACAATTATTTTAAATTATTCAACTCAATGAATGTTCGAACCTTATTTTATTTTCATTATACTATTTAGGTTCTTTTTACACGATTATAGTTTAATAACCCATTTTCTACCTCAATAACTCATTATTAAAATAATCACTTTATTTATCAAATATTAAATTTAATATGATAAAGGTAAAATCTTTATTTTATTAATTACTAATAACTATCCGATTTAAATTAATCGCTTGTAATACACCGATTAATTATCGACCGTTTATCATTACCGTATTTTTATTACTCATGGTGATTTCGTACAATAATTAATTAGTTTAGCAAATATAACTCATAACCCATTACAATAATTATTTTTAAAGATTTATTATGAGCTAGTATTATTTTTTAACCTCGAGTCGGTGTCGAGTCAACCCTTATTTACAAGTTGGGGAGATTTTAAAGACTGTGAAAATAAAATAAAATAAAATATTTGACTTAGTATGGGAAGGATCGAACGTTGGAGAATTATTATTATTATTTATATTATATTCTCTACCCAGTTAATCCTACCCGAATAATTATTATATTTTATTATTTGCCCGGTTAAATAAAATGCTAGTGTTGGGCTGTTTTCACATACCCTAGCCGTCATTTTCATTTTATATTTTGTGAGAGGGAGTTGTTCTCATCCCAGACGCGTACTCTCATCTTCTTCTCCTCTTCCTTAGCGGAGCCGGCTTCTTCCTTGCTTGGGTATCCTTCATATCTCCCTATTCTTAATTTTCATGCATGCATATTTTTTTAAATGATAATAAGTTTGATAATCATGGACACTAAAGTCTCAAGTCAACAAGAAAGAAAAGAACTAAACTCGAAACTGAAATCTCATCCATGGTCGGCGAGTTTGAAATTTTGGCAAGATGGGCGATCGTAAGAAAAAATTGCAAGGTAGCCGCTCACAACCCCGACGACCTCTTTGGCTACTGGGTTGAAGGGTGCCATCACCTTGTCCCTTATTTTCGATGGGTGGCGGAATTGCACCTGTTACTAGGCAGAATTTCAAGGGTGACGAAGGTGGTGGCGTTCCTCTGAAATAGACGATGTAATGGAAGCTTCAGAGGGTAGACGCCAGTTGTTCTTCGTCAACAACATCAGGGGTCCATTACACCAGTTCCTACCACCGGCACAGTCCACTGCTGACGACCTTCTCGCCAAAATTCATGGCGGCGAACATGCAGATGTGGGAGAACGACCCTACTCTCTGTGTCGTCCAAAGGTAGCTGAACCTCTGAATTGGAGCAAGGTGCAAGAAAGAAGTGGTCTTGAGCCTAGGAGAAGAAGGACAGGTCTGGTTTTTGGTGCAAAGATGATGTTTGGAGAAGCGTGGGGAAGAAGAAGATGGCAAATCTGTAATACATGCTTGACTCGACACTGACTCGAGTTAAAAATAATATTAATTTGTAATAAATCCTTAAAAATTATTATTTTAATGGTTATGGGTTAAAATTGCTAAACTAATTAATTATTGTACGAAATTACCATGAGTAATAAAAATACGGTAATGATAAACGGTCGATAATTAATCGGTGTACTACAAGCAATTAATTTAAATCGGATGGTTATAAGTAATCAATAAAATAAAGATTTTACCTTTATCATATTAAATTTAATACTAGGTAAATAAAGTAATTATTTTAATAACGAGTTAATAAGGTTAAAAATGGGTTATTAAACTATAATCATGTAAAAGAACCTAAATAGCATAATGAAAATAAATAAAGTTCGAACCTTTATTGAGTTGAATAATTTACAATAATTATATTAGTAATATATTTGAATTAGGAGAATACAAATCATTTTAAATAATTTAATTGAATGACTTATTTAATTAAATTTCTATTAATAATGATAATGATTAAAGATTAAAACCGTAAATTAAATCGTCAAGATCGCGATTAAGTAATTATTATTTCAAAAGAAAAGTAATTAAATAGTTAATAATTATTTTATCATTAGTGAAGTGTGAATTATGATTTAGATAATTAATTTAAAATGTAAAGTAGGATTTAAATGATTATGTCACATGAATAATTTAATATTTAAGATTGTTGAATGTTACATGTTTTATGTTGTCGAATTCTAATAATGATATATATTAGTCATTTAGTTGCATGCATTTCTACTCGAATAAAATTATACTTACATAATTTTATATTCTCATTCAGATTAGGATCATTAGTCACAGTTGCAGGTTCACTTACGAACTGTCTAGGTCCATATAATTATTTGAAATGTTGTATTTTCCTTTTTGGTAGCCCTGGTCGTCCTGAGCCCAAATTCGACCACCATGCACCTAGTGCAACCAGGGTCAAGGAATTGACTCAGTCCAACACAGGGCCGCACCCTTTAAAATTACTATGTAGGAGTCTTGGTTGACTTGAGTTTATATCCAACCACCATGCACCGAGCGCAATCGGGATCGACTCAATTCGACGTAGGGCAGCACCCCTGAAAGATTAAATACATACCCCTATACCGAAAGGTGTGACAGGGCACAGTGGTGCAAAACGACTCATTATGCACTTGTGATACCGAGAGGGTGAGTCAATGGTAAATCATCGGTAACTACAGGCCATGGGCCACGTAGTGTGTATGCGCATACATGGGATTGGAGCTGGATGGGGTGGCCACCCCTCCTAGCATATTAAGAGCTCAACATAGGCTCATAACAACTAAAATTTTTGAGAAATGATAATAAGGATTATATTGACTTGTTTCATTTAATTATGCGACTAAGTGGTTTCATCACTAACGCAAAATTGCCTCCGCAGGTGAAACTTTGGACTGAAGAATAAAAGTGTGATTGGTGTTTCTTTTATCAACCAAGGTTTGGTAAATTGATAATCAATTGGACTTCCTTTCTATTCTCTTGTATTATAAATGTGGCTATAGGAAATGGTCCGAGACTGTGGGACTTTGAGTTACTTTATTTTTGCGTATTGTCACATGCTATTAGAACATGATTTATTTTTATGATTTATATATTTTCTAGACTTATTTACCGTGTTATGATTCATGCTCATCCAGTTCCATTCTTTACTTGAGAGTACTCAACCTCTGTGCTCAGGGCCAAGAGTTCTACGAAGGACGTAGAGAGCTTTAGGATAATTGATTTTCTCATGCGTGAGATAGTTTAAAAACAATGAGGTATCTGATGAGTCAGAATGGCCTTCCAATGCCAGATTTGGCTTCCGTATCTGAGTCAGAATGGGATGTTGTCCGACCGAGGTACGACCTTTCAACGCTAGACACGGCGAAGCCAAGGCTAACGGCTTCTGATTTGTGCCCTTATGAGTATTTGTAATAGGATGATTTCCTATGCCAGTTTGACTATTAATTATTCCTAGACCAGTAAGTTAATGACTTTTTCATATTATATATTTAGGTGAGAACGTGAATGACTTAGCACTGTTAGGACCACAGAGGAGCAGCAATGCAACTTAAACCCATGTACCTGCCATTTGGAATGAATGTGTGACGTGATGAACTGTTATGCATTTTATTGTGGATGAATGATTTGATGTCAGATTGTAGGAATTATTGCTTGAAAATCATGATATAAGACAAAAGCAACATAACATGACACAATTTTCAATGTGAAAACCTTCCTCAATATGAAAACAAAAATTTATGAGGCTATGCATACCCTACCAATCCACCATGCTTATAAAGTTTCAATCACAAAATGATTTATGATTATAAAATTATAATCACAAAATTATCACAGAGAGAAAAAACTCTCACAAAAATACATATTAGCAATACCATAATGGTAAATAATATTGAGACAATTGGAGAACTTGCACGAGATACAAACAATAAATCAACTAGGGAGAACAATCAACAATTAAAGACATAACAAAATTAAGAAACCTCCACATTGACAATAGAAGACTTCTTCTAAATCTCCCTTGGGCTTCACTAGATGCTAAGGCATAAACTTACTGATTTGAATACCCAATACACCATGTGGAGACAAGTATTTGTAGGCAAACTTGATGGTCTCTACATTACACCAAGTTGAAATTTCCAGCTTTCAATGCATACTTTCCATCACCCGATACATGACCTTCAAACTTCCAATGTATTCAACTTCTCTTCCAACTTCAGACCTTTCATTTCTCAAAACTTGGACCATCCTTTACCAAGCATGAAGGAGAGATTCCCAACAATCCTCCCCTTCCTGACCTCATGAGAACTAACTAAGCGGTATAGAAAACTCCTTTCATACCTGTACCGTTCCTACAAAAAAATTGTTTATCTTTAGGAATAGATTGTCATCATATTTGAAATATTTTTCTCAGTATGAATTTTGGATAACGTCAACAAGTTGCTTTTATGCAAGTATAATATAATGCTAGTGTACATTAATGTGTTTGCTTTTTGAATGAAAACTAATTTTCTCGCTCAGGTGAATGACACTCTATCACGATGCACAATATGTTCTTCTTTTTTTACACTAATTTCATTCAGAAACCCCCTTATCTGAAGCATTTCCATACAAGCTTCAGTTGTGATAATAAATTTTGCTTTAGTTGTTGATAATATACTTTTGTAACTTTAACTATCAAGAGATAGCTCCAGCTACAAAAGTAGCAATAAAACAAGAGGTAGATTTCCTAGAGTCAAGATCACCTCTTGTGTCTGCATCAGCACAACCTTTAAACATTGGTTTACCATTTCCGAAACATAAATATACTTTGGAATATCTTCGCAGATACCCCATTTGCTTGGATTATCTAAGTGTCTACTGACTACTCCAACAATATATAATATGCCAGGCTTTTGTAGACCTTAACATACATAAGACTCCCAATGACAAAAGCATATGCAACCTTTTTTATTAACATGAATTGACCAACAAATAGAACAGCAAATAAGCTTTGCATTCTTTATGTTAAAATTTTCAAGTACTTTTTCAATACTTTTCTTATGATATCCATAATTTTTTAGTCGCTCTATCACACCTAATGAACGTGCCTAAGATTTGTTTCTATAGTCTGAAATCCTTTATGACAAGGGATTTGCTTAAACAAATTTTCAAGTCTGCAATCTTGGCTATATCATGTCCTATAATCAATATATCATCAACATAAAGCAAAAATATTATGAAGTCTTTAAGATTGGTAATGATGATTTCATGATATTGTTGCTTTAGGTTGATGACATGTTGATTGACATGATATAGTTAAGATCGTAAGCTTCAATAAGAGTTTGGATATATCCTTTGCTATAAAGAATTTGAGACTGACCAAACAAATCTTAGACAAATCTTGGCATGCCCATAAGGCGTGATATAGAAAGGAAGGCCATCACAAGAGAGCACATTAAAAAATATTTGAAAGGTTCAACATGAAGAATGTAAAACCTGTTCATGTTCGACTTAGAGGTCAATTCAAGCTAAGAAAAATGACTGAAGTGAAACATGGATTCAAGAAATGAGGAAGGTTCCATATGCTTCCGTAGTTGGAAGCCTAATATATGCTATGATCTGTTCTAGACTTGATATGACATATGTTATTAGTGTTGTCAGTAGACTCAATCTAATTCAAGCAAGAAGTACTGGCAAGCGGTGAAGTTGATAATAAGATATTTGTGAATATGTGTTTATATTTTAAAAATTGTACATTGATGGTGGAAGGTTATACTAATGCAAACATGGGAGATGATCTTGACTCTAGGAAATCCACCTTTAGTTTTATTGTAACTTTTGCAGGTGGGGATGCTAAGTAGTCAATGTTATAAAAGTGTGTTGCAGTATTAAGAACTGAAGCATAATTTATTTCCATAACTGATGCTTGTAGGGATATGCTTGGATAAAGAGGTTTTTGAATGAAATTAGTGTGAAACAAGGAGAATATATTGTTCATTGTGATAGAGTGTTTCACTTGAGCAAGAATTTCAGTTTCTATTCAAGAAGCCAACACATTAATGTGCGTTACCATTTGGATTAGAGATATGTTAGAAAATAAATTGTAATGTTATCAAAGATTCATATTGAGAAAATATTATAGATATGATGATTAAATATGTTTCTAAGGATAAATAATTTTTTATAGGAATGGCACAAGTATGGAATAAGCTTCCTATGTCACTTAGTCACTTCTCATGAGGTCGGGAAGGGGAGGATTGCTGAAAATCCCTCCCTCATGCCTGGTAAGAGGATGGTCCAAATTTTGGAAAATGAAGGGTCCGAAGATAGAAAGAGAAATTGAATGCATTGGAAGTTTGAAGATCGTGATAAGGTAATGGAAAGTCATGCATTGGCAGTTGGAGATTTCAACTTGGTGTGATGGAGAGACCATCAAGTTTACCTATAAATACTTCTCTCCACATGGTGTATTGGGGATTCATATTAGTAAGTTAGTGACCTAGCATATGGTAAGGCCTGAGGGACATTTGGGAGAAGTATACCATTGTAAATATGGAGGTTTTAATTGTGTTCTATTTTTAATTGTCGATTGTTCTCTCCAGTTGATTTCTAGTCATTATCTTCTGGGAGTTCTTCAATTTTCTCAATATTGTTTATGATTTGTATGAGTTTTGTATTCTCTCTATATTCTCCACGTCAAAATTGTGTGTCTTATTGTGTTGTTTATTATCTTACCATTTTGTGGGAATTATATTGTTATTCCAACGGGTGGAATTCAGATTAGGTCCAAGTATTCCCCATTAGGATTGACTTCAATACCATATTGATTGTATTCAATAAAAAAGAAGAAAAATGTAATAGCCCGATGCAAGTGCAAATTGGCAGGCTTAGTCATTTTTTTAAAAGTGGTTAAAGTTGAATATTTATGGTTTATTCCCACTTATAAACATAATCTTATCTGAATAGATATTTGATGTATGATTGAGGGATTTCATAATCCACCCACTTTAGGAAATTTTATTCCCGAAATTCCTGAATTTGGCCCATTGCTAGCCTCAGCCCACGACCTTATTTGGCCCATGACTGGCAGCCTAGCCAACTCCCTAGTCCATCCCACTATTTAACATAGAACAACCAGGTTCTGATACCATTTGTAACTACCCAGCTTAAAGTGTAACATAATGGGCTAAGTCATTTCTTCAAAACATCCCTGTTTATATATTAAATCTTATTCAACAAGATGTTGGATGTGAGACAATTTTTTGAAGATTTTTACAATCCACTCACTTTTAATTAGGAATTTTCACTCTCAAAAATTCTATTTTAGGCTTGTAGCTAGCTCCTTAGTCTATGTTTGGCCCACGACTAGTTTCTTAATCCACGTTCAATTCAACCCACCATCAAGTACAATCCTAAGTTCTAATACTGCATGTAATTAGAGGGGTGTAAATTTATTGGTCTAATCATTTCTTCAAAAAGTTTAAAATCTTTAAGTGCATTCCTATATATATATATATATATATATAATATAGTCAGATATTAGACTAATTTTTGGGGTGATTGACTAATTCAGCAAAAACCTTGAGACCTATAGACCACTATACAGAGGAAGGGTGCTTTTTAGTATTTATCATAGAAATACTTGCGAACAGGGTAGTTAATATGGATTTTATGTTTAAAGGTGAAGTAGTGATATTTGAAAATTGAGGAGTTTTTTCACAAAAAGCTTAACATACTCTTTATCATCTTCACCCCTCACTTAGTACAAAAATATTTCTTTTAACATTTAAAAAAATTAGATGTGAAGAAAAGTAACACTTTTTTTATTTAATTTTCTCCACCATTATTGCTTTTGAGAAAGGAATCAAATTACTTCTATATTTTGAGGTAAGTATGTGTAAACTTTCCTATTTTCGCCTATGCTATGAAAAAGAGGAGAAATAATTTTACATTGGCATGTAAAGTAAAATGACATGTAGAAAAATGACCCAAGGAAAAGTTCCTATGCTTGTTTTAGAGTGAATAAAAAGAAAATAAAAGCATACTTGCCTTTAAATATGAAAGTAAAACTTTCATGGGGCATGAAATTTTTTTGTTTTGTTCTGTTTTTTATGGAGAAACTTCTCTTTTTTATGTGGCATAATGACAATGTTAGGATCTAGCACAACTAGATTAGGGTGCTTATTGGATTGGCGATAATTAGATTTAGGGTATTATAGTTGATGGACATACTATAGATGCCAACAATTATAACAAAGCAGTTCAATTGTAATTTAATGAGCCTAAGTCATCTCCTTCAAATGGTTAAACTACATCAAATATTTATAGATTATTCACACTAATATATAGATCTTACTTCAATAAGTATTATATGTAAGACTAATATTATGTGGATTTCATAATCCACCCACATTAGAAAATTCTGTCATTGGAATTCATACTTTCTCTCTATAAGTCTAGGAGCATAGCTCACATCAAGTCTTATCCACTATCTAATACAGTTCTGAGTTGGCCTAGCCTAATTACAATATGAAGGGCTTAATTCATATCTTTAAAATACTTAACCCAATTTGATGATCTATACATTATCCTCACTAATACACTAGAAATTATTCCAACACGTATTGGATATGAAACTAATATGAGGGATATTTCAATGATTGTAAGGCCTACAAGCAAGCATCATTGCCAACTATGGTGGCTAGGTCTTGGCCTTGGTTGTCATGTGTGATCAGCATCAAGATCCATGTTATTGACCATGGTGAACATCATGGATCTACTACTGTAGTTTTTGATTACGTCCAATACATAATATAAATTGATTTCTAAATACAAAGTGTGTAAAACCTAAGCCATAGCCCAAAATTTTACAACGGTCAATTTGCCTCTTCGGCGTAGTTTGCTAATCGATTCAATTTTCAAATGATGCATTTGGGGGGAAAAGTATATTTAAGGTAAGGATTTATAATATAGATTTAGGTCATTCACATATTAGGTTTACGATGTACTTATTCAAGTTTTAAAGTGGTTGAGGTTCTTCTAAAAGTATACCAGTAACTTTTTATAACAATTCGTTTAAATCATATCATTATACTTGCACGTAATAATCTTAGACCTTGCATCCGTGAGTCACTTTCTATAACGGGCCGACTCAAATATAACCTGATAGACTTAAATCAGCTCTTCAAAATGGTGAGCCAAGTTGAAAATCATAAGTACACCCTTACTACTCAATCTAACCGAATAAATGTTCGATCTGAGACTAATTTTTAGAAGAATTTACAAATATCCACCCACTTTGAAGAAATTTGTCTGATAAATTCTTTACCTCGACCTTCAATGACTCCTTTCATGTTCTGCTCTAGATGAAACAGAGTAGCTGAATTTTTATTCATATTCGTAGTGGGATCAAGTTTCATTTAGATTCTCCAATTTAAAATAGACCTATTTTCTTTTTGGGCATAAACGGAGCCTTAGGATGAATCTAAAGAGTTCTATACCATGAACTTTGTGCTGCGTACATTACTCATTACTAAAGTGGACTTACATCTTCATGCTTTTCTATATTGGGATATAGTGATGAATATATAGAAAATTGACCATCAATTACAAAATGTGCTATGCCGATAATTACTATTAACCCAATAGCGATTCATACAAGTCATTTCTTCTAATCAATAATTGGGCTGAAAAAATAATTTGAATTGACTGAATTTATTTGTATTTGTATCAAGATATTTGCCTTCATAAAATAATTGTTCACAATTCCTTACACTTTTCCCATTCAAAATAAATGGACCCCAATCCATAACATTCCCCTTTCCTGAAGTAAAACTCATTAGAATTTGTAATTCTCTACGTCACCGTAACAAGAAAATCATAATGCTGACGTGCCCATTCACAAGAGCTTTTCCATATGGTAAAATGGATCCATCGAAATCATTCTTATCAACATATTCTTTTATTCAACATCTTATTTTAATTTGTTGTTTATCCTTATGAACCAATGAAATACCTACAATTTGATACATAAAAAGAAAAGTTTGTAAGACTACGACTGATCTTGAAGGGGATGAATGGAAAAAGTAGCATGTTGTTTCGATGGAGAATTCTAAGAATAACTCATTCTTAATCCTCACTGGACCGAATCATTACAAAATCTTGTTTTGATTCTTCGAAGGGGATCAAATCAAATCATCATTGGGTTGAGTCAATAAGTGGATAGAGCTCTAAAGCTCCAATTATAGGGAAACCTGAAGTAATGAGCTTTTCTCTTAATTCGAATAATTGTCTGGCCTAATTAGAGGTTAAAAATATATTAGTGCCTGATGCGGAAAAGGGGGGTTCTCCCACAAGTGAATCATCGATTCCTTTTTTGAGTCCCAATTATTCATTATTCTCTCATTTTTTACTCTTATAGGCCAAGAAATGTATAGAAGAAATAGTATACTGAGAAAAAAATTTTCCAAAATCAAAAGAGCAAAGAAGATGAGTTCTTTCGTTTATCATTTATGGCATGAAATGAAAATCTCATGCATGGTTTTGAATGAGAGAAAGAAGTGAGGAATCCACTTTTCGATTCTGACTCTCTCACTCCAGATGTTGTTTTTCTTTCTATTACTTCGAAAGTAGTTACCTCGCTTTGGCCACTCGAATTTTAAATATTCTTTTTATTTCTCATCAAACAAATGACATCTTCTTTTGAAAATCCTAACTATATATATATATATATATATATACACAAATGCTGCTATATGCTGCACCTTTTTGCAGTGTATAGCAGCGCATGAATGACAGCCGTTGGATTGAAATCCAGCAGCTGTAATAGCCCATCAACCACTCTTCCCCATTCCTAGCACTGGCCCCCTCCCGACCGCAGAGCATGGTCCCCCCCCGGACGTTCCCCACCGCTGGATCGAAATCCAGCGGCTGTCAATAGCCCATCAACCACCCCCACTTTTTTGCCTTCCCTTCCTGGCACTGGCCGCTGAGCGTGGTCCCCTCGGACATTCCCCACACCCCATCCTGCCCCCCCCCCCGGGGTTTGCTGCGCGTCGGCGATAGCACTAGCCTGCGGCGCTGCCGACTAGCAGCGGGTGGTTAGCCAGGCCGCCGGTAGTCAGTGGCACAATAGAGTCATCAGCGCGGCCAAATAGGGGGTGAAGGAAATGGGCAGGGGTAGTTTTGTAATAAAAACTTTGACTCGCTCCCGACTTGAGTCAATATTACAAAATACATACCAAAAATATAATAAATATAATAAAATAAAATAATCAAGTTCTAATGGATTATTTTATTTTATGGTATTTTATTCTATTTTTTGAATATTTTTCATAATATTGACTTGAGTATGGAAGAAAATGGGCATAAATATAGAGTAAAATACCATAAAATAAAATAATCAAGTTCTAATGGATTATTTTATTTTATGGTATTTTACTATGTTTTTTATATTTTTTGGTATATATTTCATAATATTGACTCGAGTCGGGAGCGAGCCAAGTTTTTATTACAAAACTGCCCCTGACCATTTCCTTCTATACAAAGAGTCAATATTACGAAAAACATCCCGAAAAATATTTAAAAAGTATAAAAAATAGAGTAAAATATTATAAAATAAAATAATTTATTAGAACTCGATTATTTTATTTTATGGTATTTAGAGTGGGGGTGGGGGTGGGGGGGGTGTGGTTAATGGGCTATTGACAACCACCGGATTTCTATCCAGCGGCTATCATTTCATTCGCTGGTATGCACTACAAAAAGTAGTGTGTGTGTGTGTATATATATATATATATATATATGCTTTTCCTCTCTAATTCTTCTCACACTTTTTGGTTTATAATAGTAGAATGGTCGATATTAATTCTTCTTTTTGTCATCCTATCTCCTACCTTTCTGAACCAAACCGGAGGATATCTCACCCTATCTCTACCTTTCTATTTATTTTTATCCTTATCTTATCCTCTATTTAATTTACATAATAGTCTAATCTATTAGATTAACACTTGAATCTTATAGAATGTCTATAATCTTTTATAGCTAATTTAAGTCTAGGAGCCTCACCTATGTCTAGTTTAATTCAATATCCATTACAAATTTATTTCGACTACGATATATACCGTCCATATTGACTTGGTTAATTACTTGCAACTTTCAAATTACTTGACCAAATTTGTAGATCACGGACAAAATCCTACTAATATACCATATCTTACTAAAATACGTGTTGAATGCGAAATTCTTTTGGGCATCTTGTGGTTTTGAGATAAATTTGTGAACCCTCAAGGCCAATTTTTTTCGTATCTGAGCTTATTTATACAAGACCATAGCTTCATTATAAAACCCTAATGTTACCTGACCTTCAAGAGCCTTCAAGCACTATCGATAGTGTTAGCCGTACCTCATGTTGATAGTATCAGTATTTCAAAGTAATATATCTAGCCCCTTAGATCTGCGATAAAAACTTTAGTAAATATAAACTTAATAAATCAAAAAATTGTCTATTATGTAAATCTTTTTATTTTTCGAACTATAACTTAACTTGAAACCTGATCCTACTAAAATAAATTATTAGAAGCTTTATTTCAAGTGTTTAAAGTCTTATATTAATTGAATGACGTTTCTCATGTATTCTAATTGATCTTAGGTAAATTCTATTTCAGTATATTATTATTATACATAATAATTAGATTTGCGTCTTTTACTTATATTAGAAAAAATGCAAAATAAAATAAAAAAGCATTATTCCGTGGAGGCTATTATATGATTCTATTCTGCAGATTGAATTTTTAAAAATATTTATTGCCTATATATAATGATCACTAATCCATGCATAAAATATGATAGAAGTGTTCCGAATCACTCCTCATAAGTAGACACATTAATCCAACAACGAAAGGTCAGTGGTACGTTGATCTTCGTCTTCGTAATTTCTCTCCACATTTATCACCTTTGACAATAATGTAACTTCATTAATAAGAAACGACTTTTTGTGACGAAGACCGTAATACTACAATAAATTTCTGTTTCAAATTCTATGTACTTTGATCACTAACATTTAAGTCGTCATCTCCAAAAGAGAACTATATTTTTATGTATACCTGATCCATGCAATGTATAGAGCAAAGATGCTTCATGGTTTTTTTGTTTTTACGGTTAGACAACGAAGTGACTTCTGAAATTTGTTATTATTTAGCAGTTGCCACAAGCAGAATGTTATTAAGGATCACATATACACATGTAAAATAGTTTATACCAATTATATACGCAACCAGAATTCGATGCAAGAGTCCTATGTACAAGACATGGTTGATGGCCAGCTTTCGACGCCATCGCATAAGAAACATATGAGGAGAGGCTTTCTTATGTTTTTGTCGAGAAGATCGATGGTTGGAGTCTTGTTGTCAATATTGTATAAAGATTGTGATAGAATCGAACATGGGCCTTCTTTATCTCATCATACTAAATCATCAAAACAACTTACAATTAAGATGAGCAGCTAGCTAGAAGAAAGAAGAAGAAGGCGGAGGAGGAGAAGGGTTTTGGGCATGATAAGTTCTGTGTGGTTGAAGGCAAGTGACATGATGGGACAGGTCACTTTGGCAAAAGCAAGAGAAGAAGAGGGGAGGGGGCATAGAAGCAAGACCCACAATTTCCTTTCAACATAAAAACCAGGGCGACAGACAAAGCAAAGTCACCGGGAGCCGGCGGCCAAAAGTGCTCATAATTGTGGGATTGATTCTTCTCTCCTCTCTTCCATTTCAATTTTTATATTTTTCGCTTACAGTTCACCGCCTATCCCATCATTTCTCTATAATTATGGCTTGAAAAGAAAGCCTTCATTGATGGTCTCCAGCGGCAAGATGTGAAAGGAACACTTCCTTAAGAGGGAAAAGCCCCCTCTCACGTGTCCCCTTGTTACTGCTATTTCCCATCTCCCTACCATACACATACTACAGATTTTACCCATATAAAATCTTGGTAAATATTAGTTGATGTTCCTTTTGCATGAAGATTTGATCGTAATGGAGGACTAATCATTCTGATTTTGAGCAAAGTTACGTGAAGAAGTAAGAACCAGCTCTCACATATAGAGGTAGTATATATACACGTTTTACTTTCTAATTTTCTTGCAAATCATATATATAATTTAAGATGTGTAATGACACATTGATGATCGAATGGAGGGTTCTATCAAAGGAGCTAATTGGCAAAACGTTATATGTTAGTCATTGGTGTGTGAAGGGACTTTTTGAACAAGCTTTTATGATGTCGCGTAAATTCAAAAAGGTACTTCCCCCACTAGATTCTTTATTATCTCAATATTTGACTTTTTATTTCTTCAACAAACATTATATCGACGTGTACCGTTAGCAATTTAACCCATATACTATATCATTGCATCATAGCATGGAAGCCCCAAATAAATATTGCAATGTGACTTGGCATATCGCTGTCGTATATTTGTAGGTCAGAGTGGCGATATTGAAATGTGTTCCTAGCTTTTTATTCAAGCGGGCACTCTCCAAAATAAAAATAAAAATAAAAAGTAAAGTGTTTACGTCCAAATGATCTCCTTGCCGGCAGTAGAACTACAATTCTTCCCTACAAAGTATTATAATGGACCCTTCTACTAACGACGATCAAAGGCGCCACCCTTCTCGTTCAAGTACCTCCTTTTGTTGAGCCAATCATTCACCGACTGCTCTTTTCCGGTTCTTGCCCCACCACACCCTCTTCGAATCCGACCCACAACCTTGTTTTCAATTACCACAAGCTTTTACCCGACAGGTAACTCGGCTTTATCATGAGGGCATTGAAACGAGGGATCCAAGCTTCAAGTTGCAACATCATTCATCACTCATGGGGCCTCTGCTTTCGTCGGTGATAATGTAAAGAAATGGTCTGGTTTTACTGGTTTTTATTGGGTGGAGAGGGCCATGGGATGCAGCATCAAACAATCAAGACAAGCCCCGGTTCACGTGGGCTTCAAGATCTTAATGTCCCATATACAAATCCTCTGAATTGAGCCCATGATAGCCAATGACCACCACACGTCCACTCCACACCAGATACCCCCTTCTTTTTTTCCGAAGCTCTAAATCTGCTACTTGTTCTTGTTGATGATACTTTGATGGGTACATATCATAATACACATATATATTGCACATTATGAGGAGGGGTAAGGTGGAGGGGAAAATATATAAGACACATCAACAGGGATGGAAGAAGATGGAAGAAGAGGACAAGAGTTGCTCGGCTGGCGGCGTACTTACAATACTTAGGGAAGGCCCCGTTGATGTGAGGGAACCTTGCTGACGCTCGGAGCTGTCGGTAACAAGAGTTGGATGGATATTCTGTTCCCACAAATGATTGAATTTATTTTTTTGCTTTAGTATGGTTAAATACGAAGATGGGGGAGGACTAGAGATGATTCGTTGTGCAATCTCTTGATTTAATCTGTCAAAATATCAGCCGACGCCCCCATCTGATTATATGTATTATTCTTTCTTTAATACAAAT
This sequence comes from Piper betle, assembly GCA_033002965.1. Taxonomy (NCBI): domain Eukaryota; kingdom Viridiplantae; phylum Streptophyta; class Magnoliopsida; order Piperales; family Piperaceae; genus Piper; species Piper betle. The sequence goes on along the minus strand of JAURVB010001137.1, from coordinate 76,354 downwards.
TACCCTCGTTTACCTCTTTTTTTTTCTTATTATCCGCGTTGTTTATTCGTTTTTTTGGGGGGGTTATGTAGGGTAATTAATTAAATCACAGCGTTGGGACAAGGAGACTTTGTAAAAGAAAAAAATATTATTAGCTAGATATTCATTCAGCTAACTGCGTATTAGTGTCTATTTAACCTAAACAAATAATTTAACCTTTGTAAATAATTAATAATTTTATTTAGCTTAAACAAATTTGCTTAGCATAAAAAAACACCCACAAACTTACAGTTTACTTGCTTAAGAGATTATACTTTTTTTTGGGCTTATACTCACTTAATGAACATTTAAAAAAACATGATTGGCCAATATATAATCCACATCCATCTACGGTTGGAAAATGTTTCTCAAGTTACGCACTCCTCAACCATGAAAAACACATTTCACCGCGACAATTACGACAATTTGCCACGAATATCTACAATGCCATGGCAAAATCTATTTACCGTCTAGGAATATATAACCGTGAAGAAATATTTGTAGCAATTAATTATATGTATTGGCATAAAAAAGTATCGTATATTATTTCTGGGGAAAAAGGCTTACCTCAGCCTTCTAAGAAAAAACAAAAAAACTTAATGTGCATGGCTATATATATATATATATATATATCTTATGAATTACAGCCAAATTAGTACGTGTACAACAACCAAGCATGTACATATACATGGTATCGTAGAACCACCCACTGGTACTAGAAGAGTGGTAAGGGATTAAATGGAGTGGATGTTATTATTTTTCAAGAGGAATTGAAGTACGGTTGGCCAACTTGGTGGCATGTATAATGACAGCAAGCTTTGGGGCAGGTTTTTATACAGAGGAAGAAAGTCAGGTATATGTGGTAGACGCCGAATTATTGTTTTCCATGGACAAATGTATTATTATAAATACACTGTCCCTCTCGCCCTCCCAATCCTCTCTCTCATTCTTTACGGACTTCTACTCTAATTAAGCTCAAGTCTTCTTCCTCCCTCTTTTTGTTTTGCTGCCCCTTATTACAGAAAAATGGAGCCTATTTCCTTGCCACCCAATCCTTTTTCCCAATGCTAGAGTTGTGCAGGTGCTGATTTGCGTAATACCCACTTGTTTTCCTCTAAGCTTCAACTTTAAGCTTTGGGGTTTTCTTTTTCTTCTTCATATTTCTCTATCACCGTCTTTATATTAGCACATGATTTTCTTATTTTCTTCGTCATTACCGACAATCAAACTTGGGGGCTGTCTGAGACTGTTGTTGCACTTTTCCATACTCGAATTTCGCTGCTTTTACATATGATGTTCGAGTGCTGGCATTAGCTAGCTATATTCACTTGGAATTAAATTGGTTGTGGCTGCATCACCTTGTTGGAGAGATGGGTCGCCATTCTTGCTGTTACAAGGAGAAGATAAGGAAAGGGCTGTGGTCTCCGGAGGAGGACCAGAAGCTGTACAATCACATTAGTAAGTTCGGAGTTGGGTGTTGGAGCTCGGTGCCGAAGCTAGCCGGTAACTTTATAATTATGCCTTTGCTCGCCCAATTATTTGGTTGCTCAAAAAATTCTTATTTCAATGTCAATTGTTGTGAATTGACAGTTGCAAGTTGGACGCAGGTTTGCAGAGATGTGGGAAGAGCTGTCGGCTGAGATGGATAAACTACTTGAGACCGGATCTTAAGCGAGGCGCATTTTCACAACAAGAGGAGGATGTGATTGTGGCCCTCCATCAAGTCCTCGGCAATAGGTAAGACTGCTACAATTTTTTTTGTAACAAGCAATTTTGGACGCCATTATGTATTTATGTGCTTCCAAACTCTGAATTGGAACCTGCAGAATCAAATACAAAGGTGAATTAGTCATGGTTCTACAATTATGTGTATCAGGTGGTCTCAGATTGCAGCCCAATTGCCGGGAAGAACAGACAACGAGATTAAGAATTTCTGGAATTCAAGCTTGAAGAAGAAACTGAAGCAGACGGGGATTGACCCGGCCACCCACAAACCATTGAGCCAAATGGAAGAGAAAGAGGAGACAAGTCTGGAAATGGAAGGGTCACAATCTTCGGACAAGGAGCTGCAATACCCTCCACCGTCAAAAATCGGAAGAAGTAGCAGCAGCAGCAGCACCCTCCCAATCCATTCAGCCCACAGCAGTACGCTCACCAATCCCAAGAGACCCATGTTCGATTCCTCCTCCTTGTTCCAGTCCCAGCCAATGGCATCAGACTCGACCGCGGCACAATCCAACCACATGATTCAACACAATTCAAGGGCAATTGAGCCGACCCAATTCGAGTCCAGCGCGCTCTTCAAATATGCGTCGATGCCCAACTTCTCATTCACCGATTTCAATGGTCTGGTGGAGGTGCCGGACCATTTGGAGCCAAAGGCCAGCCCGGGCTCGTTCATGATGAACGAAGGAGGGAAGGGTCAATCAACAGCAGCAGCAATGGGAGCAACTACACGGAGTTTCAGATGAGCGAGCTGATTGGGAACTCGGCGTTCTCGTGGGACTCGCTCACTTGCAAATTGGAGCCGGTGGTGCAGTCACAAGGGGATCATATGGCCGGGGTTCATGGGGAGGGCAAGCCCGGGTCATGGCAGAGGGTGCACAGCCACATGCCCAGCGGCCCCTTCGGCTTCAACTCCTTGTCCAAGGATCTGAGGCCGCCCAGTTATGATATGTTTGAGCAGATGTAGGATGAGGATTTGATTTGGATAACTTGTTTGTTTTTCATTTCCAAATCTTCTTTCTTTCTCTATAGAACTTTCTTGTTTTACAGAAGTTGAATAAGGTTGGTTGTTCAGGAAAGTCTGGTGCAAGAGTGGATTTTTTTTTCTTTTTGAAAACTTTTGTAAATTGATGGAAAAGATGGAAGGGGGCACTTTGATGTTCATACGTATGACCATAAGAAATGGTTGAGATTATTGAAGAGTGATTATTATTAGGGTTTGAGCATTTAGGGGCCTCACTTAACAAAGATGACAGCTTTGGAAAGGCCCCTCTTGTACGTGTGACGTTGCTGTTAGCTTTTATTTTGCCTTGCTCATGGCTTTCCCCGTCCTGTCAATGCTTAACCGTACTAACTTGGGCCCTTTGTATTCTCCTCCACCGAAGTCAAGTGGATAAAACAGCTCTTTTAATAATACATTGCATAAAACCCGTCTTGTTTATTGACATTTAACACTTATCCAATAGATCACAACAACATGATAGAAAGTGCAGGCAAGAGCAAAAAGCTTGCTAGACATGTTACATGCCTCAAAACTGAAATGGGTTTTTAGGATTAGTTGATGTTTCTGCAGTTCTTCCTGATCTCTCCCTTGTTGCCAGTGAGAGGGGAGATGTTGCCCATCTTGACCATGGACTGGGAGAACTGCTGGAGGAAGTGCTCGTTGTTGTCAGCGTAGAGCTTGACCAGCTCCATGGTCTGGGAGCTCTTAGTGAAGAGGACTTGGTCTGAGCTGAGCAGGCCCTTGCCTACCACTATGTTCTTGAAGTAGGAGTTGTCGAACTTGGTCGGGGAGACGAGGTCCAGAGGAAAGAGGATGTTGTCACCGCCGGACCTTGGGCAGTTTGGCCGCAGCTGGGCTGCCAGGGACTGGTCCAGGGTGACGTCCGGCCTCCCATTGACGGTTTGGTTGTAGAGCCTTTTGCCTAAAGCTGGTGCACCTTGACTGTCCTACAGTGTGACTACCTATTGTCATTTGGCCCAAAATCAAACAAGTCTTTATTAGTTGTACGTAGGTTGTACACTCGACATATAGAAAATTGTTGGGCCTAGCAGCCCAGATATTGAGTTGTAGCATAAAATATTTGAAGCCCAGAAAAGCTGTTCTTGTGCTTAGGCAAATCTCACCGGAGAGGGCCACAAGATCAACAAGGCTGAGACCTTGCAGCTTGAACTTGGTGATGATGGTGGGGAGGGTGTTGTTAGGGGCTGGTACGTTCTGGTTTGAGCCACTCAAACTGGCACCCTTTGAGTCCCTCCTTCCCAGAGGCACATCCCAGCCCTTCCCACCAGCCTGCAAAATCAACATGATGAGCTTTTTCTTTTTCTGTACATGCACAAAAGAGGCAAGCAAATGAAGTTAACAACAGAGTAGAGTAGTCTATAGTTGTTCTAACCAGAACAGTTGAATCTCTTGCAGCAAGAGCAAGGATGTCGGCACAAGACACTGTTTCTGGGCATTGTTTCTCCAAGTGCTGATTTGATCTCGTCGATCACTTCGAAACCACGAGCCGAATTCCTGTTTGGGTTTGACTGCTTCTCACTAATAATGCTTCCTCTGCTGTCCAGCAGCAGTGAAGCATCACAACCCTGCCATTGATCAATGCATGATCATAAGGTTTTAATCAACCAAATAAAGATCAATTCCAGCACATCAATGTATAGTATAGAAGTTTGATAATTGTAGTGTTAACCTTAACAAAGCAGTCATGAAAGTGAAGCCTAAGCAAAGAAGCGGCCATTCGAGCTTCTCTAGCAACAGCCTTTGCAACAACTGATTGGACTATCTCTTCTGCCTTGGGGCATGAGTGCTGGTAAAAATGAGGGTCTAGTTTTTGGGAGAAAGAGAGAGGAGTGATAGCCAATGCTACAAAATATATGATCACAACATTCTGAGCAAAGCCCATTTCCAACACTCTTGTATACTGTCCCTGCTTGGGGTGGTGACCGCTGATAATATAAGGAAACCAGTCTAAAGCATGGAGCTTGTCCACTATCATGTGTCCAATGGCAAGTATTTATAGAGGGGAAGACGTCTAAAATAACAGATTAAATATCATGCGAATATCAGGAAGGACAAAAAGCAAACGCAGTGGTTGATCTTGATTTGAACAACCTTCTTCCTGGATATCATAAAAAGTTGACATTTTCTTAAACAAACCCTCAAAATCTGACCACGAAAGAAAAAGGTCTACTATTTGATGCATGTGAACTTCCAACAAATACCCTAGTGACAAACATGGTTGTATGAACGCAGTTATTCACCAGTCATTAATCTTTCTTGGGTAATAAACTGGTACTACTGGTTTCAAGAAACCAGTTCTTCAGAAACAAATTATTGGTTGTAATGAAGTCTGCAATCTCACACAAGATGGTGTACCATAGATCACTAGTGTAACAAATTATTGCCAATTTTTTGGATTACCATGATTGAGATTGAAGCCTTGAGAGTGTGAAGAGCACGTTATGGATTTAACTGACCGATTCCCCATGCGACGAATAGATACTTTGTTTAGTTTCAAACTGGGGCAGGAGCCGACAAGTACCTGCTCCTTTGACAAAGCAACTCTCAATGGCTCGGTGACTCCATTTTTCTAGATTAACTAGTGTAGAAGTTCTACAATAGTACCAATTATATCATCAATCTGTTAGAGCGGCCAATCTGAGCGTTTGACAAAGTCCCCATGATTCCAAACTGCTCAAAAAGAGCTCATGCAAAAACCCAGAACAGATAATACATAGATTAATTTCTTTTATCTTAATCTCATGCTGGTCACTATCTCTACAGAAACTGATTGTAAGGGTTGTTGGTATAACAGATAAAAGAAAGTAAAGAACGTCCCCCCATTTACTTCATGTGAAGTTTGAGGACTCTTTCACTCATTTTGATGACTCAGATTACCTCACCGACTGATTGAAACTTAAGTAACCTTACAGATAAGTTTTAGACGGTGATGCCCATTTAGAGTTGGAATGGTCATTTATCCATGCAACTCCAGAAATATTACACTAGTTTGATTAGGTGCTCTTGCGTGACAGACAGTGGCTCCATGATTATGAGCCAACTGGTCATCACCATGATTAAAAAAAATGGTTTTGCACATCATATATATGAAAAAACATTGGTTGAGAATTACATGAGCTGACCATTAGGGGAGTAAATATGCAACTTAGAGAGTAGCATGTAACGAGGACGATTAGTTGCACTCTAGAGGTAATGTTCACGAGGGAAGAACAATAGATGTGATAGGAGAGCTGCTCCACACCTGCAAGTCAATTATGGACACGTATATAAGCCGGAACTGCTTTCTTTTTTAGCCTAAGCATTTTAGTTTAACGGCATGTATTGTGGACAGGACTCTTTTGGCAGTGACGATTTCCTAATTTGAGATCAGCACCTCAATTCCTCTAATTCGATTACCTTGCTGCTAGCTATAATGTTGTTACAATAAGCTATTGAAGCGTTTTAAGATCTTTCATAATAGACACTCACATTTTCATATTGAAATCAGTGTATTCTTAATCTGAATTACAGTAAAGCCTTTTATAAACAAAACCAAACCCTATCAATTACAAAGATTGACTTAGTGAGTTATAATGTGGAAAATAAAAGAAAATTCTCTTGGGCATGTTAGAGCATGCTGTTCCGCTGGGGAAAAGAGGTACGGTTATTGAACCACAAAAACATGAAAGGTGCTGCCTAGACGACTCACACCGGACGAGCACCGCAAGTATTTCCAGGATATAAGAAGTACATTTACACGCTTTTAAAAATACATCTAAAAGCCAAAGTTCTCTAAAAATTATTTGGCTAGAAGAAAAATCAGAAAAAAAAGAATGAACCTATTGGAAACATAATATTTAGGCTGATACAAGACCTACATATCCAGCCAACAATGTCAATATAAAGGACACAAGATAGGCATTTGCAACAATTACCGGCTCCTTAATTCCACATAATTCCAAATGATGATGGAAAGGAGCCATTCGGAACAACCGGGTACCTCTCCCATGGAACTGCTTTGTGAACTTGAATACACCCACCTGACAGAATGAGCTTTGAAAATTTACACTACCATAAAACTAGCTATTCTCCAGAGAGAACAGATTACAAATGATCAGCTTTGAAGGTGTAATTATTCAATGAAAACATTACAGAGAGAGAAATTTGATTATTTCTTCAAGCTTAACATATAGCCCCAATTGTCTTCCTTTGCAGAACCTAAAATCACCTCTCCAATCAAGGAATGACAATTAGCATGAACTGTATCTTTATTACCTAGTGTGGGAAAAATTCTTAACAATCAACATAATGCTTTGTAACCCTGACCGACTGCTTTCACAATCATATTAATGACACCAAAACTTGCTCAAACAAAATGGCAAGTTTTTACTTCAAATACCCTTCCATTGCACCATCATTCCCATAAATCTTCTCACACAATTGGATAGACATTCCGATGTGATTGTTAACTGAAAAATATCGTTATCAGAACATTTGATTGCAAAACTAGGAGATGAAAACACATCTAAGTCAATGAAAATCTATAGCATTATATACCACAATCTACTAGGCAAGACTAAGACATGGTCTCACTGAAACCAACTATTAATTTCTAAAACTAATCCTACAGTTTTCAAAATGCTCTGCACTCAAAAAAGTGGACCACTTTATAGCAAGATTACAATTCTATCTGTAAATAAGATTCTATAGTCTGGCCACTGCATCCTAACAATGAGGATATGTGCTTGGCTTTTATCAGCCATCTGATAATCCTGTCAAGCTGGATAAGGAGCATGATTCTTTTTAAGTCAAAATTTGCACCATGATTATTCGAATCTAAACTGAGCATATGAGCAGCTCAGTTTATCGGATGTTAACCCCTCACTTACCATTGTTTTGAAAACAGCATCGCCGTTTGAAGCACAACTAGCAGCTTAACCTGAACCCTAAACACTAAACTTCAAGCTAAAATTAAGTAAAGCATGATATTGCAGCAAAACCTATTAGCATTTGGATATATTAAGATTGCATGTATCATGACTTTAAAGACATCAATATTACTTATACAATATAGTCTTGCTCTATGTTTACTTTACACTGCTATGTGAGTTAGACCCTACAGGTAAGGTTGGCAATCAATGATTTGGATTTTATGATATGATAATGTGCTGTCAAGATCTAACGATGGGTCTCATTAGGTGCCAATATTTGAGCAACCAATGATACTATATTCACTTGATGAAAATAAGAAGGATCCAATTTAACTCTAGATCATGACAACTAGACTCTTTAGTGGAGAAAAACAAACAATTAATTCAACGACACTCTCAAGTTGTTAATTAAAAATGCATTAAATTTTCGATTTAGAGAACTAACCTGTGCAGCAACTGACAAAACCTCAAGCACAAAGACACCAGATGCAATGAAAAGTGGGAAAAACATCCCAGTACAGGCAGCCATTGCAGCAAGTGCTCCCCCAAGTGCTAAGGAGCCAGTATCACCCATAAATATAGAGGCTTCGTACCTATTATGTAAAAGAAAACCCACACAAGCTCCAGCCATTGATGCTCCAAAAACAGCAAGGTCTAAACAAGACAAGATAAACAAAATAATCACAAAAACAAATTCAAAACAGAAGCGGCTATATATGTTCTATATCAGTTACAGACTTCTGATACAACAACCTATACACATCAACACTTGTGACCAGGAAACTACTTACAAAGATGTATGCATCAAAGAAAAGTTGTGCAATTTTGGATGCCTAAGCATGTAGAAAATAACCTATAGCTCACATAAAAAACATTTATCACTCTTGCATATTTAATCTAAACCAAGTGTAGAGGTTATATGATGATTTATTCTCAGATAGAACAAAAGATTACTTTAATATCTAGAAGAATGAACAGGCCCTGACGTAAGATCAACAAATTTGTGAAACATCAAACTTGCTATCAACTTCTAATAATCTAGATGGAGCTATGTATTACATTAATATCTAAAAAAAATGAATACACCCTGATATTTGGTCAACAATGAATGGAACATCATACTTGCTATCAAGTTCTCATACACAATGCCTATTTTGAGCTCAACCATAACTGTGTTTCCACAAACCTCATATTCTATGGTGTCTGGAATGGGATAAGATGCAACCTTAACACTCATTTTCTTATACAAACGAACCTCCCCAATTCACTGCAAATTGTCCCTCTTTTCTTCTCCTATTTCACAGAAAAACCCTTAAGATTTGACCCTTTTACACTCTCCCCCCAAGCAAGTAAGAGTTTTCACAAATTTCTGAGGCCATTTTTCATCAGTTCACTTTTCTCAGAACGAATAAGGACTACAAAATCAGAAATACACTGCGATCTTGAAAGTTTTATGCCACTTTTCAAATAATGTTCACATTTATCCAAAGAAGAAAAGGATAAGATGCGGTGAAGTATCACATACTTATGATTCCTATTCATAGGGTTACCAAAAGAATAACGAGAACCAAAAACAGACATATGGAAGTTGCAAGTATTAAATAATAAAGCATACACATATATATTCAGAATATAAAAAATTAGAAATATCCATTCATAAATAGTATGTGCTCACCAGAACATATGGGAAGAACAACAATAGACATTGCAACCAAGGCAAAAGCAGCAGTCCCTCCAGCCAAACCATCAAGCCCATCTGTCAAGTTTACTCCATTTCCCATGGCAACAAAGCAAAATGTGGTAATAAAAAGTAAAAATATCCCACATCTAGGAGCCCTAAAGGTGGGGGTAAAGGAATTAATAGTTTCCTGCAATTAAAAAAATAAATAAGTCAATCATACTCTCACCATCATATGAGGCGAGCATTGTGTATTATCCCTGAATAGATTAAGAAAGAACAAAAACAATTATTGGAAGCATGAAGGTGATGCAAGAGGATACAATTACCCTCATTAATTTGAAAGCATGTTTTATTTTGTATTTCTTTTACAATAGGACCTAATATTCCCTTGATTAGGACCTCTTTTTCATAAGCCATAGTATTCCATTTTTCGAATATCTTTTTGAATAAGTCATAGCATTACCATGCTTCAGATGTCTTTCAACCCTATATATAAGGTGTTTACATTGTTACTTGGATGCTATTGATGATTAAAGTTCCACCCCAACTTTTATTTTCTATTCTCTTCTCCCTTACTTACAAATTATTTTCTTGTTTGTTTTACTTTGGATTACTTCTAAGAAGCCTTCCCACAAAGGTTCTCACAGTTTACTGAAGTTTCAACTTTCGTCTACTGTACACTGCAGCAGAAGGGCCCTATGCAGCAGTGAGTAAGACAATTATTTCATTTGCTATTTGAAGAAGAAAAAAAACATAAAAGCCAAAGTAGATGAATAGCACAATTTGATCAATTTTATCTGATTTCCCAAGGATAATGGCACAATTTTACAATAGTGATTATTATTGACAGAAGTAAGCATAATTCACTTTGCATTTAGGAGACAACTAAGTCCCTTTCCATCATATCTGATAAACATAGATATAATGTTCAATAGTTAAGCCTTCATTACAGACACATAAAAGTGTGATAAGAGGATTAGCTCCAACAAATTAGAAGAATAGTCAAGGAATTACAGAAAGAAACGAAAATTCAAAGATTAATGAAGAACAATCAAGGATATGGTAAACATATTTGTATACAAACCTTTATGGCTCATACTATGAAGGGACTCTCTCAAATGAATGAATTAAACACTAACACTACAACTAGTTCCTAAAACAATTAAAAAAAAAATGAAAGATTCCCTAAATTTACAAATATTCAAAATGAATTGTTTGAGATCTAACTATCTGGGAAAAAAGAATAATATGCTCCTGCACAAAAAAGTAATTTCAGTAGGTAATAATGCTGACATTTCTACCACACACTTACCTACTCCTCCTTCAGTCCAATCCTAGCTCCTTGTGAATTTTACTCTCTCATTCCCCCAATGTTCTCTCTTTTCTACATTTTCCATTTTATTCACACCATGCCCTTATTCAATCCCCTACATCCACTTAACTTGTTGAAGCTCAAACAGAAACTTTTTTCTATTTCCAGACACAACACAAAATAATATTTGGTTTATGTTCTGAATATTGGATGGTTGGAAACTAGTGCGAAAAATAAGTGATGATCTTCAACAGAATTGAGCACAAATGGAGACAGTTGAATAAGAATGAACTATGAGGCGTGAAGTAAAAGAAATGCTCATCAAATTGGAAATGGAAAGGTATACATGTTGTATGGAGATGATATATCTGCAACATTCAACCACAAAAAGTAATATACCCACGGTCACCTACAGATACCAATAAACAATGCTATAAGTAGCAGCAGTTAAATAGAATATGTAACAAAGAGGAGAATGTTAACATCTGAAAATAACCTACTTGCATCAGTAATTTCAACCAAGGTTGTAGGCCTGAGTTATGATTCTTCAATAGACTTAAAATATCATCAAGGAATCCTATAGCACAATATGCAAGGGTAGCACATGCAGCACCACAAAATTCTATTGAGGATTGACCAGAAATAGCTATTGCAACAGTAATTCCAATAGGGATGAAGAAAATCCCGCCCATAGTAGGTGTTCCTTTTTTAGATGAATGCCACACTGGCCCTCTTTTACGCAGAATCTGATGAATCTTTAAATAATTCAGTAGAGGGACGCAAATAAATCCAATAACAGACACGAGAACTGCTGCTATGAAAAAAGGTCGCGTCAAGTGAAATTCAGGAAAGGGCAATCTAACAACTTTCCACGAGCAATAATCCACCAGTAACAGAAGTAAACTCAAAGAGAATAGTAAACCGATGTTGATAAAGATTCCTTGCCGTATTCTGCCATAAAAGATAGTCAAGAAATCAAGGCTACATTGCCAATAAAAATTACCCGCGTAAAGTTCATTTGACAGACAAAATTTTAGCAGAGGAAACAAACCTATGACAAATACATAAGAAAAATGGCATTTTCTAGATTTAATCTTTATTACTGAAACTTTTGCAACAAAGAAGATCTACTGGTTTTAGCTTCAAGGTTACAGTGGTTTCAGTGAACTAGCAACGATCCCTCAAATCTCTATGTTCAAAGAACAAATGTCTAATGCAGGATTTAACTCAGGCTAACATTTTAATCATTAAGTTGAAAAAACAAGGCCACTATTCTTCTACCACTATAAACGAACAAGCACCAAACAAGAATCTATCATTGAGAAGAAACAGAGAGGCTTGAAACAGTAAATATAGTTCATAAAGGCTGCTACCGACGCTTCTGCTGAATCGATGCAATACCATGAGCAGTTGCCGACAGATCCATGTTGGACATATCAAGCCGGGTGCTATCCAAATTAGTATCCATTGGGGAATTACAAGAAGTTCGGCATCACTTTCGTCTCCCTCACTAGCAGAACTGATCAGGACAACTCCCGAACCAATTCCATTGTCATCAAAACCATCAAATGATCCAAAATCAATTGAATCCTGGGTACCAGACACGCATGACACAAACTAATTCAGAAACAGACCTCCATAGGATAACAAACAGCTAAATCATATAACTTTACAAGGACAGATAAACCTATTTTACTCTCTTCTGCTTCATATATCAATTAATGAACTGCTCTTCCATCCGTAAATTAGAATTTATAAATCCATGGCAAATTGCACAAACAAATATCAATTAAATCATGCACGAAAACGTATCTATTGAACCAAGAGTAATAACACTTAACTAAGCTATCAAAGAAAGTAAATAAGTGACTAACAAGAACCTAATGGACTACCATTTATCAACGATGGCATGTATTAGCAAAAGAAATGAAAACAAAAACAAAAAACGGCAGATGTACCTCATCCATGGCGGGAATACGAAACGAATCGCGGCATGATCCCCGCAAGCAAGCGCCATAGCCATACCGGGTGAACTGGCAGTTCAAAACAAAACCATCCAAAAAAAGAAGAGAGATTTCAGAATATTAGAAGCAGAAGAAGCTATCAGGAAGAGGAAATGAAAGTGAGGGAGTAGAAGACCTTGAGATGAGTTGGAAATGGCAGGGAGGATGAAGAAGGAGGAGGAGCTCGGGAGGTTGGGAGGTGGAGGTGGAGGCGGAGGGAATGGGAGGTGGCGATGGTCATCTTCGGGTGGCCGGCTGGGTCTGCAATTGGAAGGCCCCCCTTAACACCCTAAAACGGCCTGCTAACTACTAATCCCGCTTTAATTAATGCTAATGCACTGTCTATGACTATGTTTGTTGATAATTTATCCATAATCAAATTAAGATTTTGTTTTATTTTTATTTTTCTAATAATTTCTTGCATTATAAAAGCATTCTTCTTTCTCATAAAAGTTGATACCATATTTATTCAATCAACATTACCTTTTTTTAAAAAAAATCTTTTATGTTAATTAACATAAAAATTAAAATCACTATTTTCTAAAAATACTTAAATAAATAAATACTATAGTACCGAGAAATTGTTCAAAACTAAGGTTCACATACCCTAGGTTTAATTTTCTATGATAATTTAATAATAGAGTTTTAAAATATTTCTAATATTACTAGTATATAATTTTTGGCACTTCACACAAAAAAATATCTATTTTTCAATTGTTTTTAATCAGTTAATTGAATTTGAATTTAGTCGCAAATATTTTGAGTGTCAGATCATTCGATCACGTGTAGACACACCTTTTATAAAATAAAAGCTAAAAAAAACATTATTTGTGTGATAATAAGGATGAATCAATACTTCACTTGTTTAGACGTTGCAATGTTGTTAAAATGATGTAATTTGTGTGTTTTCAACTCTTACTACGCCATGTGGACAATTAATGCATCGCTTGATTTTATATGTTTATTGGTTAAAAGTGATTAGCAATTGGTGGTGCATCAAAATCAAGACATAATAAAAAAAACTAATAAATAATAAATAAATAAATAGATAAATAATAAATACATAAAAATAATAATACTCTAATCAAAGCAATAATATAACTATGTTATATAAATACATGAGTAAATATCACATATACCGGTGTTTACTCATGCTAGTAAATATAAATAAATAAATAAATAAATAGTTAATACTCATTAATCATGAATATTAATAATATCATAGTTATATAATACAAAAATATATAATTAAGTACAAATAAATGATAAAATATATGAGAACAAACAAATAGAAAAATAAATAAATAAATACATATATATATATACACACAATTTAGTAAATATAAATAAGACTGATATTAATAAGTAAATATATTATTAATAATAATAAGTAATCATATAAACATGCATTATAATCAATAAATATACGAATAATACGAAATAAATAATAATAAATAAATAAATAAATAAATAAAATAATAAATAAAGAAAAATAATCATAACATCCAAACAAGCTAAATCATGTAAATACGTATCTAAACTAATATAAAGGTCCTCAAATTACTAAAAAGGGTGCAAGAACGGATGAAAATGGTTTGAAAATTATTTAATCGGGTCAACTGGCTGAACTGAACCGAGTTGGGTTGAGTTAGCTTGGTTTGGGTTAAATAAACTCCTGGGCTAGTCTGGACTAATAGACATGGACACGGGTTCAGATTGACGAACTCGGGCATGACCAGGCGGATGTAAACGTGGGCAGGCGGATGCAAACACAAGCAAAAGGATTGAATGGGGCGGCTATTGCTCGTTGCTAGAAAGCGTCCACAGCAGCGCGATTGGGGTCGTCGCAAGTCGGGATAGATGGTCAGCGCAACAAGGATCATGATGGTAGTGGCGATCAGTAGAGTTCAGCCATCGAGTGAATAAGCTATCTGGGTTAACGATCGGCTGTGTCCGACATGTGGCTCGCCAGAAAATAGTCGAAAACAATGGAAAAATGTCGTCAGGCAAGTGCGAGTCACTAGCGGCATTCACGGCCACACAGGAGGTCACTGTCAATCTCAAACGGAAGATCTCAACAAGGGGAAACTGTCGGGGTGGTCAGCTTTGCTGGAAGACACTCGTCGGCGTTGGAAAATGGCCCGAATGGGTGGCGCCGGAAAAAGACTCAAAAAATGCCGTCACTGGGGGCGGTGTTAGTGGTGATAGTGGGTATGCACGGATAGCTAACGGCGAGGTGGCCGGGGTCTCGTTGGCAGCAAGCCAAAGTGGCTGTGACGCTGAGGTGAATATCCTCAAAATCGTGGGAAATCTCTCAAAATAAATAGGTGAAGCTAAGGCTTAGTGTATGGCTCAGCTCTTGTCGCGAGGCACGATCTGGACGTCCGACAACTTGTGCCCTAGTGGGGCCCACCTATGGGTGTGTGTAATATACATATGAAAGGAAAGCTCCGGATCGAGACCGTCTAAAATCGAAATTGACTCAAGTCCTAAAAGTGAATCTATATGAGGGAATTGGAGGAAAGAAGGCTAAATGAGCCTCGAACCCTAAACTCAATTGAGAGAAAATCTGCAACTCAAATCAAGCTACGCCCACAGGGCAATCCAGTTTAGACCGGTCTGATATCCCTAAGATGCATGTAAATGAAATACCCTAAAAATCCCAAATGGATACTAAACACTGTAACAGCCTAGATCTAGGCCTAAAATTCTGGCTAACTCATAAAAATTATATTTATACCTTGCGTCTACACTGATAACTTATGTGTTGTTGTAGCCTAATTGAAGCTATCATGTGCATGTGGGGCATATTCAGCCACCATAACATGTTCATATGCCCATCTGGGCCTCATACTCATATTCTGAAAATTGGTTTGGCTCGAACTCGTTCGAACCGACTCAATACTGACCCGAACCGGGCAAAATTAAAATCAGGTAAAACCCTAACCCGAAGCTAGAGTTCTACATTAGGTCCAACTAGCACCAAAAGCTAGGGTTTTTGCATACTTTTTAAGGATTTTTGTGACTGATTTATCCTCAGAAATGACTTCCGATGATCCAGAAACCAGGGTTAGGTAAAAATGCTAAGGATGCTCACTTTAGGTAATAGGTTCATAACAAACGCCATCATAGGTTGACGATGAATATAAAATCAGCCTTCAAGCAAACTAATGAACATGAATTTAGCATAGATTATAATTAAAATAAAAGACAATATAATCCAATGAGATACATTTAGAAACTACCATAGCTTGAGAGCTAATAGTGGCTCTGCTTAAGAGGTCAACTCTTCGTAGACTTGCTGGCTTTCCCACCCTGAGGAGGTCCAAAAGAACCCTTTACTATCAAGTCCAGAGAGCTTGAGCTTGACTTCGAGTAAAGTCAAGCTTGCCGAGCTCACCTCCATTTGGCTTGGCTTGGTGGGTTCATGCATGTAATATTTATAAATTTGTCCCATATTCAATATCTATTGTGGGGTAAAATCTAATATATTAATGAGACTGAATGATTTTATAATCTTATCTTAGTTAACCACCTTTTAAGAAATGACTATTCCATCAATTTGTATTAATTAGGCCATGTTATTACAAATTGTATTAGAGCTAACATGAGACCATATTGGATTGTGAACTAGATTAAACGTGGGTCAGAGCACTAGTCATGGGCCAAAGGTTGAACCCAAATTATACATTGGCTAAAGTGCTAATGACAAGCTAAGAGTGAGAATTCTAAAGACGGAATCTTCTTAGGTGGGCAAATTATTATATCTCCAAAATTAGTTTCACATCAAATATTTACGGGTGTAAGAACCATAGTTGCAACAATCAGAATCGGGATCGGAATTGGTTTTTGAGGGAGTCACTGAATCGGATCGAATCAGTCTAAATCGGTAAAGAATCGGTCCAGTTGAATCGGTCTGAATCGGTCATATACAAAAATTTGACAACTCATAACATAAATACATGAAATACATAATTACATAATTTCTCAACACAAATACACAAGTTTATAGTTTAATACAAGTACAAAAGATCATCACTATTTATTATCACAAGACTACAATTTCATAAGTGTAACATTTGATATATCATCATTTATGCTCTATCAAATGATAACAACAAGTCATTAATACAAGTCCACAAAATCAAGGTTTAGCACAATTTTACATGGTGATTACTAAATCATCCAATTCATTATCTAAAGCATCTTCGGAGTCTGAATCACTATCACCAATCGAAAGAGTAGAGCTCTCACCCGCATCAATACGAGACCCCTGCGTAAAAGGAGGCATAGAACTCCCACTCATATGAAGTTCCCTTAGGTACAGGAGGCAAAGACAAATTTTGTTGTCTGTCAATAGATACACTAATATCAACATTAAGTCCACTAGGAAGAGGAGGCAAAGAAAAACCATCAGACGTAGTAGAACACGATCCAATTGCAGTTGCATTTTTTGACATATTGGTATTGGTTGTTCCTTCATTTGTTGTAGTTTTCAATGTGCTACCACTTTGATTTGCTACAAAGGCCTCTTCATCTTCATCATCACTCTTGTCAACATTGGTACCAAAGAAATCATCATCCTACATAGAAAAAAATAATACCCTATTTATTTCAATTCTAAAAAAATTCATACACAAAATCAAAATGTGATGTAAGCTTTATTTAAACTTACCGATGGTGATTGGTTGTCCCGTTCTCCAACTCACTCATCTAATGAGTCTTCTAAACTTAAATGTTCACTAACTGCATCATATTTATGCCTCTATCCCAACTCTTTTTCTTTTACCTGCATGTTGTAATGAACATATACAAGATCATTTACTCTCTTCCTTGCAAGTCGATTTCTTTTTGGTATGTACATGGTCAAAAGTGCTCCAATTACGTTCACAACCCGATGATGATAAAGTTTGACTAAGTATTCTAATAGCTATCTTTTTAGTTCAGGGTAGCTTATACATTGTTACTCCCACCATGATGCTACATTTGACAAGTTGATTTACTTATAAGCTTGCTATAAAAATGATATGTAGAGAAAGGTGAATTTTACCTGGATGAAGGACTTTTCTATTGGTAATTGCAAGAGAATGTCCAAAATCTCCTTTTGCAGATACAAAATTAGACCACTAAAAAATATTAAAACAAAATTAGTAATCATATTTAGTTATTCATAGAAATTTATATATAAAAATTAAAAATAATAGTATCTTGACCTACAAAGATGACATGGATCGAGCTACCTCATCGAGTTCCAAACGACAGTTGACATCATTGAATTCACGATATACTTCAATTAGCTACAAAATTATTCAGAGTCAAACACAAAAAATATAAAATTGTTTAAAAAGTCATAAAGGTACGTAAGTCAAATGAGAATATATAATAGTAGATTCAAGGTGATAACGAAGCATATATGTTGCAGCATGAAGAGGATGATAAAATTGATTCGCCCATCTCTTAGTAATGATATCAACAAATAACTTGTATCGTTCTACTTTTATGCCATATACCATTTTTATATCGTTTATAGTCTTTTACATTTCATCATAAACAAATGGCATTGAAGGTCTTTCATCACTATCCACCAATCTAAAAAATTAAACAAGTGGCTTAGTTGTTTTATGCACAAATTCTATCTTCTTTCAAAAATTTACACTTAAGACAATATTTTCAGCTTCTACTCCATCCTCTTCTTTTGCAAACTTCGATGATGAATATATTTCAAAGACAAACATCTTTTTCAATGTCTGATTATGTTAGAAACTAGCAAGCGTCAAAAAGTGAGTAGCAAATCGACTAGCCCAAGGTTTTACCAATTCATGCCCATGTTTTATACTATTTCTCATAAGAGCCAACAACAATGAGTAGTTGTATATTAGTTTTGGGACTTTTTGTGCATTCATAATGCATGCTCCAACTTTCTTGATCTTTGTAAAGTCTTTAAGCATCAAATTTATACAATGGGCAGCACATGGAGTTCAAAATAAATGTGGTCTCTTATGTTCTAGCATCCTCCTGATAGCTTTGTATGCCAAAGCATTATCAGTAATGACCTGGACAATATTTTCCTCCCCAACTTCTTATACTACTTTGTCTAGTAAACTAAACAAATAATTAGCATCTTTTTTTGTCTGAAGCATCAACTGATCCAAAGAAATACATTCCTCTTGGGCAGTAAACTAACAAATTGATCAGAGTTCTACCATATTGATTGGTCCACCCGTCAGACATAATAGAACGACCCGTTGTCTTCTAAGATACTTTTATATCCTCTAAGCTAGCATTTATAAAAGCCACTTCATTAGTAAGAAGTTTACCTGACAAAGAACCTCTTCTCGAAGGTTTGATCCCTTGATCACCGTATCTACCTACCACATCAATTATTTTATTAAACTAAGGCAACTCTACAATATGGAAAGGAATGGCACAATGATAGAAGAATCGAGCAATGGCTGTGTGCAATTGCTCTTTTGCTTTCTTTTCTATTGCCGTAGAAATCCTCATTTGCTTTGATGTACTCTTCTCACTTTCAATAAAAGATGTCTTCCTCTTCCTAGTAGACGTAGAGCACCCACCATCTTTTTGTTTAATTTGCTCCCAAACTTCAATCTCTTCCATATCTGACTCATTCAAACCATATGACCCTATTTCTTCTCTAATCTTTTCTTTTTCTTTTTTGGCCATTTTCACACTTTTGAAATAATCTTTATTTTTTATACATCTGCTTCAGGAACTTTCTTACAAGCAACAACATTTCCTTTGATTCTAGTAATATGTTGCTTGAAGCGATATACCCCTCCACTTATGATTCTTTTACAAAAGTTATAGATTACTTGCTTCTTGGATGCGTCAACTAGTGTGCCATATTTCCAACCAATATCCATCTTCTCTATGACAAATCTGGCACTGATAAAAAATATAGTAATAGCTAAATTCAAAATTTAAGTGAGTGCCAAAATGACAGGATAGCGTGAGATCATAAGTTAAATTAAACAACCATCAAGTAGGCCAACAACAACATCAAATCATATATCAGAACAAACAACAAATTTGCACAATATAGAATTTGTACCAGAAATAACAGCTAAATTCAAAATCATATATCAGAATAAACAAGTCTGCACAATATAGAATTTATAACAGAAACAACAGCTCATTTCAAATCAAAGTGAGCGCCAAAATGACGGGCCAACGATATGAGAAAATTAATTGAAGTAAACAATCATTAGTGAGGCAATGACAAAGCAAAATTATAAACTAGAACAACTACGAAATGTGTACAATGTCGAATTTGTTCCAACAACGACATTGATAATTGAGATCATAAATTATAGTAATCAACCATCAACAACGCCAAAGACCAGCAAAAATCATACCCTACAACAAACACAAAAATTTGCACAACATACAATTTGTAATCATAAAACAATAGCTAAATATCAAAAAGAAATGAACACCAAATTCATCATCAACACCTGCATCAACAAACAACAGCTAGAACAAACACCAAATTTGCACAGCATAGAATTTGTACCAAATTAGAACAAACAGAAAAGGCAAGCATGAAAATTTTCAAAAAAAATTTACAAAGGTACAAATAGAGGCTAGAGGGAAGGGGTGGCGGCAGACGGGTGGAGGGAGAGCATAGGCAAGGGCCGGCGGTAGAGGGAGGGGTGGAGGCAAGGGGCGGCACATGGGGTCGGTGGCAGAGGGAAGGGCGAGCCAAAGGGAAGGGGCGGCGGTGAGACGAGCGGAGGGAGGGCATAGGCAAGGATTGGCAGTGGTGGACGGGTGGAGGGAGGGGCGAGGAGGTAGATTTTAGGGTTTTAAAATTTCAATTCCACTTTTACCCATGTGTAAATAATTTATTTATTATCATACCTAAGGCATTTTAGTCATTTACCCATAAAAACCGATTCTTTCCGATTTACCCCGATTTCGAATCGGCCATAAATCGGTCAAAATTGGGGTAAATTGGCTGATTCAACTACCATTTTATAAAAAACTGATTCACATGGTTTTTTATATCAGATTTAAATCGGCCGATTTCGAATAAAATCGGATGATTTTTTCATCCCAAGACTAAGAACCATATATTAGTAAAGATAATACTTACAATCTTCAATTTTCTTTACTACTTTTAAAGAAATAATTGTGTCAATCATTTTATACTAATTGGGTTTTTAGGTCAACGGTGAGTAGAATACTTAGGTCGGGCCCGGTCTGGCTCAACTAATTACGGATCGGGTCTTGCTCATTGGTCACCGCCAACGTAGGATGGCAATCCGCGTCGCTCGACCTGCTTGTTTAATAGGTCAAGATCAACGTCAAGTGGCTCTAAAAACGCTACTTCCCATTGGTCCAGACCAGGTCACCTGGTCCGTTGGAAACAAATTGAGGAAGTCTTTTTTCCAAAGAAACAAGAAACTTAACATAATAGTTTTCTTTTTCAGTGATATTCCATTCACAAATTTGGATAAACAGCAAAGGCGAGAATAGAAGTAAATATTAGAGAGACCCAACAAATCACGTGTACGAGTTGGTGCATGTAATGCAAATATATTATGGAGCAGGAAGCTCGGATCATGCGTGCTCCTCCACATTTTCACCCACCGTGAGAGAGGGAAGGTAGCATTTTCCCGGAAGAAACCACCTCTCCTTATGCTATCTCACTTGCTCCCAGAAAATATTTGAATGGTAATCTGATCATGGCAGTCAGCAAAGATGGTTAAGAGGGAAAAGCAACAAGCATGCTTTCGTTGTGATGAAGAAACTAATTTATACAATATAACCCAGCTGTTCGTATATACTCTCTTGTGAGAGTGATGCCGACAAAGCAACAGACTTTTTTCATTTTTACTTGGTGCTAATCCAAACCTTCAAGATCAAAGTGCTAATACGGTCATACATTATTCTGACTTGAGTGGGAGCAGCATTGGCGGTTGATAAGATAATTTAACATATATAACCTTTTTCCTAGCATGTTACAAGCGCAGAGACGTGATTGTTTTTCTTTATAAATTATACATAGCTTGCACCATAATATAAGTTAAACATTTGTAAATAAGGATTTGATCCATTCCCCTTTCTAGATACAGCAGTCGGAATGGATTGACATGGTCATCACTGTGCTGTCTTGTGTAGGGGATTTGGTAACCGAAGCACTTGTTCCATGATCGAGCACAATAAATGGAGGGCACTTGGAGCTCTGCCCATCCCACAACTCATAGCCAGCAACTCATCTTAGAGACCCAGAAAAGTTCTAGCTTGAGAACAATGGCACTGATCCCAGCTCGGAGCATGACTTCCTTGAGTCTCATGTCTATGATTCTAATCTCCTTGTCTCTTACGTCCCTTGGTCACCCTGGTCTCTTCCCCAAATGGGGAGAGGGCGGAGAGTACTTTGGCCCCGTTGGTGGTGGTGACACTGCTAATGAAGGAAGCTACGATACTCTATTCCCTGAGTACTACCAATACTCCTGTCCCCAAGTTAATGACATAGTTGTATCTGTGCTTAAGAGGGCCATTGCTAAAGAGCCAAGGATGGCAGCTTCCTTGCTTAGGCTTCACTTCCATGACTGCTTTGCTCAGGTTAACTAGAAGTGCAGTTATCACTCTTATGTTTACAGAATCAATGACTGGTTAACAACCTTGAGAGCAATTGAGTGTTGATGAGCTACTTTTTTGGCAGGGTTGTGATGCATCCTTGTTGTTGGACGATAGTGCAACCATAGCAAGCGAGAAGCGGGCGAATCCAAACCGCAATTCGGCGAGAGGGTTTGAAGTTATAGATGAGATCAAGGCCAGGTTGGAAGAGGCATGCCCCAATACTGTCTCCTGCGCAGACGTTCTAGCGTTGGCTGCTAGAGGCTCCACTGTGCTGGTAAAGTCTTCAACAAGCATCATGCATAAATATGACATGCGCAATTATCGAATTTACAATCTTATCTACGCTATAATTCAATTGGGTTTCGCTTGCTTTGCATAATATTGTTAGAAAAGCACTTATCAAGAGCTCCAGTTATTACATTGATTCGTACTTCCGATTAGTATGCTCCCATACAATGTCAAAATAATATGACGAGAATGTGTAACAGAGCGGTGGGCCAAACTGGGAGCTACCTTTGGGCAGGAAAGACTCAAAGACAGCAAGCATAAATCTCGCAAACCAAAACATTCCAGCACCAAACTCAACCCTGCAGACCCTCATCACTTCCTTCCAACGCCAAGGCCTTGACAAAGTTGATCTCGTTTCTCTCTCAGGTGCCCAAGATGCCCAAAACGTTAATAAACTTTCTAGACCTCACAGTCTTGATCATGATAGTGATTGAGATCTAAACTGTTCCGATTATTGCAGGAAGTCATACAATTGGAGTTGCAAGATGTGTAAGCTTTAGGCAGAGGCTATACAACCAGAACGGGAACAAACATCCCGGATCAGACCCTCGACGTGAGCTACTACAACGATTTGAAAACAATTTGCCCACCTTCTGGTGGTGACAACAACATCTCGCCCTTGGATTTGGCCTCCCCTGTGAAATTTGACAACTATTACTTCAAGCTCATAATCTCGGGAAAAGGCCTGCTCAATTCCGACGAAGTGCTTCTCACAGGAAACGATGCAACGGTATCTAATTTGGTCCAGAGCTATGCCGACGATGAGCAGCTGTTTTGTAACCAGTTCGCCAAGTCCATGGTGAAGATGGGGAACATCAGCCCTCTAACCGGCAACAATGGCGAAGTCCGGAAGAACTGCCGCCGAGTTAACTAGTTAGCAAATAAATTGTGGTCCATGATCTGCATGCTTTCTTTTGCTTGTCGTTGATTGGTTTTCTTTTCCGTTTGCTTGGTTTTTTTATTATGGATGATGATCTCTGAATCGAACGAGAAATATATGAAGTATCATCGTGCGGAATGTCAAGTTCTTGCCTTTTGGTCATTGACAGAGTCCTGTTACTCTTGAACCATTGCAGCACCGTATACATAAATGACACAGCAGATCCTCGACCACGTTGAATTCTTCTGAATTGGCTGTGCTAACCACTTTGCTATAAGGAATTTAACAACTAGTGACATTATAAGCAGAGGTAGAAAGGAAACTAACAAGCAGCAAAACTTCCTCGTTTCTTTCACTGACATACATACAACGTCACTCCCAAGTCCAACAATGATCAAAAGCACAAGAACCAAACAAAAGGAGTATTTTGACGAAAACTGTGATTACACCAGATTGTTTACTCTAACTGGATATTAACTATTGGAGAATTATCTGCTTAGAAAAAAATTATTAGAAAATTATCTGCTTCAAAAGTAATTCAAAAGCCCGTGCAAACAAAAAAATCACATTGATAAGAATAAATATAAGAAATGCTTCTTCGTAGGCTCCGCCACCCTGATCCTATAAAGCCAGCCTATAACCCAAGGAATAATTTGTTATTCCAGAAACAAAAAATAATATTTTGGTTGCTTCACCACAGCCAGAGAGACAAGAATAAACGAACTGATTATGAAAATTGTCGGGTAAGAACAATTAGTTGCAAGTAATTGCAAACTGCAAGCCTTACCCACCTTTTAAAACAGTTGGAAAGATATCAAAAATAAAAATAAAAGGAGAAGAAGAGAGGTTCGGAATCCTAACAAGATACGAAACAACCAAGAACTTTTAAACGCTTATTACAATCATTTCACCCTAGACGTTTTATCTGCAGAGAGAATTATACTAAAAAACCTCCTAGTTACAGTATTATGCTTGAAAAAGTAGTAGTACATACACTGTCAAATTTTCCAAGTAGAAAAATGTAACGAACTTCCCAAATCGAACATTAAAAAAATGCATTGTACAGTACCATATGCAATTTCAGGTACAGGAATCCAAATGTTTGCCGATAAACAACCATTGAAACCTTGCGTCAAGCCAGTGTTTTTTTTTAGGAGCAAAATGTTGTAAATATTCACACAAACTATTGTGCATGCTCAGTAGTCAACAAAGCTTATGGTGTAGATGGTGAAGATGACAATGATCACTAATAACTATGCAAAATGAGAGATATTTTCTTAAAGCTTCTATTGTATGCAAGTGTACACCATTTGCACCTGACAAACTGAATGCCTTCCACTTCATTTTCTTTCGATGAAGGCCACATCCTTGATATTGAACAACAATATTTTCCCTCAACAACCAGTTCCAAACCCTTCCAAACTACCACTGACTACATCCTATTTGGGATTAGGTGTAGATGATAATGAAATTCCATGGTTTGGAGGAGCTCTTTTAGGTACAGGCATAGCCTTAGGTTTAGTGAACCAGGTCGTATATAGAAACTGCTTATGGGGGCCAGCATGGTTGCAGATCAATCGCAATTTCTGTCTTTCCCTCATCCATCTTAAGATTATTTTCATGTGTCTTTTGCTTGTCAGTCCTCTTAAACCAACATTCTGCAATCAAAAGAATGTTGTCTAGGTAAATGACTAAACTAACATATGGAAGCAATGATATCATTTTTATGAGCTTGTTAAAGAGGCATACATCAACATCAACAATTCAAGAGCATGCCCAGAAGTAGGATTCTCGCCTAAAAATGAAAGTAAAAACAGAGAAGCAATAACCACAAAGACACGAAAAATGAATTTTAGACCCTCAAAAGTTATACCAACAATGTACTTGTTTGAGTGCTCACCTTTTATTTGACGAGGGCGTCAAACAAGCAAAAACAACAGAAAACAAATCGAAACTTTTTGCCCTAGATAATGAGAATAAAAAACGATGGGCAACTAACAGAGATGAAATGCATGCTGAAACAAAATGTGCGGTCAATAAATCAACCTAAATAAAGTTCAACTACTTCCTCCTGATAATTATCTGATCAAGACGGGTTCAACTATTGAAATATAATATCTACTTGGCAAAGATACCAAAACACAGAAAGAGTGGACCTAGTTAAGACTGGAAGAAGAAGATAATCACTGAGCAGGATATTCATTAAATATAGGCAAACAGACAGTATCAACCATGCAATCACATACTTTAACGAGCAACTATCCTAAAAAGTAAACTTCAAAAAGGTTTTATGGTAAACATGCATTTAACACTATACATACGGTCAAAGCACAATTTATAAGAACACAACATGAATGTTCATTTAAACTCAATGGTTGACATTGATGAATGCTCTACACATAAAAATGATATGAATTTCATGCATTTCTTCAAGAAAAGAGAGATAACGATGCTTTGAAGTATGCCTTAACATGATCCCAAGTATCCGCAATCGTAAGGGGTCCGTGCTCTTTAACCACATCAAATATAACTCTAGTAATGGTCTGAGTCTGCTCTGGTGGAGTTTTAAGCTCGATTGGTTTGAGCTTGGGCTTCGGTTTCTTTGAGAAATACCTTACAGTCGTACCAAGCACTTTTCTAAGGAAGCCTGCATTATTCATCTTCTGCAGGCGACCACACATGATTAGATAGCAGTACCAAGTTCAA
The DNA here is from genome assembly GCA_033002965.1 of Piper betle. Lineage (NCBI taxonomy): Eukaryota > Viridiplantae > Streptophyta > Magnoliopsida > Piperales > Piperaceae > Piper > Piper betle. The sequence goes on along the minus strand of JAURVB010001137.1, from coordinate 50,198 downwards.
TGGAAAGAACAGGTTCTAAATTACATAACTAAGCCTGCCAGTTTGATTGATGCGGAGCTATGCCCTAAAATTATAGAGTGGAATAAATAGTACACAACCCATGACAAGGGTGTCCACGAATGCGGACCCCCAACTATCCATGCCCGCCGTGCCGTGTCCACAAAAATTATGTGGACACTGACCATGTCCATGTGCACAAAATTCTGTCAGTATCCATGGCTGCAAAAATTTTGTGGGCACTGCTGTGCCGTCTGTGAAGTATGTTGCAGATACAGATGGACACGGACATGAATACAGACACCATCTCATTTCAGACTCAATTTAAATTACAAACCCATCTCTATCGACCGCAATACCAACATTGGATAGTGAGAAATGAAATACAAAATTCCTGCCAGAAACTAACAAACAACAAGTGATATAGTTAACCTGGATGTTCATTCACTGCTTTGAGTAAGCAAGGAAAAGTAAGCTTCATAATTGAACGTGCTGCTGCAACCATTCCACAGTGAGCATATTACTCCACCGTCATGTAAGAATATGAATTAGCAAGCAATTCACAACCAAGTAACCAACAAGTCTACTCAGAACTTCTAGATCCAAACCAAGCACTTGAATGGACGCCAAAACAGAGTACAAAATCAAAAGACAATCATTTTCTAGCCATTAGAAGCGAAATTAACAGCAAAAATGAGCCCTTTTCCATGATAGATTGAGTATAAAAATTGGATTGGAGAAGAGGTAGCATATACCCATATGACCACTACGGCAATAATCAGGACCAAGCCAACAAATTTAAATATGAAAACAGAAACAGAATTACAAAGCCATGATCCGAAATTCCGACCCGACAATCGTCCCCATCAATTTTGAAGCTTCGAAAAACACACTCCTTCGCCAGGAAGAATGGAACGGATCGAAACAACGACAAAGCTGCTCCTAACACATGGGCAAGCCAATTAACCACATACCATGGGCGGGAGAGGTGCCCCTGCCCGGAAATGCCTCCGGTGCGCCAATGTGGTTGGCCGGAGAGACAACGACGCCGATGAAGGGAGGGTGGTAGAGCAGAGAACGGGGGCTAGGGGGCCTTGAACAGCCACCGGAGGGAGCGGACCTGGTTGTGAGTAAGTCTGGCCAAGGTGGTGGCGTGCTAGGGTTACTCTTGCGCCACTTTGCTTGTACGGGTGTTTCCAATGTCGCAAAAATGTGTGAGTCTGTGCGGTGCCGACGCCCTTATTGTTTACGGAAAAGTTTATATATTCCCAATTATTCTTCATTATTATATTATTAACGACATTATTAATAAAATCTACGCGTTTAATAATTGATACTAAAACTTAACTTTGTTAGCATTAAAGAAATATTTTATCTTGTACTAAAAATTTTCTTTTTAAAGTAATTTATAATGAGATATACTACCATATAGTCTCCTCAAAAATTTTTATCACAACATTCTTGTAAGAAAATACAAAAAATAAAAGATTGAGATTTTTTAATGGAGAAATTTTATATCTTGTATTTACTTCATAACACCAACTTTTTATAAATTATGACTAAAATAGTTTCACACAAAAAAAAGGTATTAATAAAATTTTAAACTTAACACACATCTTACATATGAATTGCCCCGCTAATGTTTTCCAACTTTTGAAAAAAATGGTCCTGTTTATCAATCCAAATATAATAAAATAACAAATAAATATAAAACAATAACTTAAGTTATCAACAAAATCATTTTTTCAAATTTTCAAACAAAGTTTCATGTCTAAAAAATTAGTGCATGACCAAGGAAGGTGTGTCGTGCCCTCTTTGCTATTAGGTATTAAGAATTAAAATATGGTGAGAGAGAAATCAAGGGCGTGGGGAAAGTAAGATCGTGTGCTCAACGGATAATGAGTGAACTGAGAGGCCTATTGAGGGTAGGGCGTGATGCACCGACAAAAACATGATCACTATTTAAGTAAAAATTATTATTTATTTATTTTTTACTAAAGTTTTAATTCCGTATACTTACTTAAACCCTAAGAATAACTAAAAAGTATTATTTGTTTGAAGAAAATGATTACATTTAGTTTTATTATCAGACTTTTAAATGCAAAGAATAACTAAAAAGTATCATATTTTTTAAAAAAATGATTACCTTTAGTTCTATAATCAAATTTTTGTGACCTACCTGAACTTATTTCATGTCATTTCATTTGACAACTAATAAACTTGATTATATATAAAAAAACTCTTTACAACTAAGACTATTATTTTATTATTAAAGTTCATGGTTTTTAAAAATAACACACAACAAATTATAAATTATGGATTCTAATTCATTAAGATCCTTAGCGTATTTTTTAATTATTTATCTTTTATTCAGGATGAATTGATTGGTTTTGATAATGCATTTATTTTATCTTTTATAAATCATATTATTTATTATTTTTTCTTTTAAAAAATCATTATTGCCTCTATTGGTGATATGTATAATCTCTTCATATTTGAACATTACATGTTTTAATTTTCACGTTCAATTTCATGCCAAATAAATTGATTAACCAATGCTTTCAAAGTATATTTATCTAAGCTTCAAAACAATAAGCACAACTAAGAGACGCATAAATGGCTCACACATGTTAACTTTCAATAAATTATATCAGCATGCATATTGTTGGTAAGTCGCTATTTTTTACCTATTGTTATCACCTTTCCCCGGGGCGGTGAATAGTTATCTAATTTACTCGTGTCGTTCCAAATGAATTGGAATGAAAATAATAAAAAAATTATTCACCATATAAGAAAACTTACGAAAAACTCAAATTGAATTGAAAAACTTTAAATGTAAATGGTAATGGTAATAAAGTTCTACCCTAACCGATTAATCAATTTAATCAAATATTATTTAGTTATTTTATATATAACTATAAAAATTCATTTCTACCTCAATATTAATTGTGAAATTTTTATTGTTAAAATATTACTTTGGTGAATTTACTTAATATAGATTATTTATTTTCTCATTTTTTAAATTTATAATATTAAATTGCCATAATTTGGTTGGTTAAAACATTATATATTTTGTGACTGAAAAATATTTTATATAACTATAATTTTTAACCTCCATAATATTGTTGGGTTTATAATATATAAAGAAGTGAAAATTTAAATGCAAATTAACCATTTAACCGATCACAAAATAGTAAAAAATTAGTTATGACATAATCTTATAAACTTGATTAATAGCCCAATCATGGTAAAGGTTTTTGGGAATAGTAAATAGTTATGATAAATACTATCAACTAAGCCCTAATCAAACCATTTCCACCCATCCCTTTCCCTATTGCAAAACTCATAGACCAAGCTCTAATAGAACTTAAAAGTGCCATGCGTTATGAATACATCATTTTATTTTGATTTTAATTCTTTACACCATTACAGTTGCACCATATATGAATCCGAAAATCGACTAATTAATAACCAGGAGCATAGTTTTAAACTCTTTTTTAATTTTAAAAACTCTCCGAGCTTTATTGCTTGCCAGTCAAATTTTATAGATGACTATTTATTGACTAATTTGATAATTAACTTTCAAAGTCATGTCATAAAAGTTACCAAAATATGTTAATTTTCTCTTAAATTAGTTAAATCAGTATTTTAAAGTAACGTAAATTATGTGTTTATTAATTTCAATTGTCAAAAGAGTATTATATATTAATTATAAATAATGTTTTTTTACATAATTATAACTTTAATATAAATGACCTCGAACACGGCTTAGAGCCGACTCCACTCAATAATATGCCGAATCGGGTCCCTGTTTCAAGTTTTTAAACTATGATGAGGAGAAGTAGACTTCAAAATTAAAGATAAGACACAGCAAGGAGCTTAGCATTTGTCAACTGCTAAAAAAATAATCCAATAGCCTAATGAACTCTTACCCCTTCTTCATAATTAGCATATAAAAGTATATGACCAGATGACAGTAACAGGATGAATAAAGAAGTTGTATTAGGTGATGCAATTTTGTAAATTACATTGTGATGAGTGCAGAGCCGGTGATTTAGAATTGATATAAATCATAGTGTATTTTTTCCTCGCCTGTTTTAGCTTATTATGTAAACTTCATCACTGAAGATGGTCATGATCTACTATTCACGACTTAGTCGGATCGTCGGCCACGTGGTATCTAAACATACATATAATTAAGAGTTTTATTACCTTGGTAATCATGTATACATTAAGGAGGAGAGCATGGTCATCGGCAATGACCCATTCTAACATTACATCAGATGCAACAACTCCCTTATATTTTTTTTGTCAAAAATAAAAAGGAGTGGAAGTTTCATGTGCAAGTAATCTCTTTATTTGGTCTGCAGTTATCTATTAATTTGATCATATAGAAATCTGAGGTACTTATAATATCAAAGTTGAATCCAAAAAACTGTTACAAGTTGAACAAGATATCTCATATAAATATATGTTTTAACGAAATTTGATTAAGTATAAAATTATGAATCAGATACCAATTCCATGAAAAATCAATGATGAAAACGAGTTTGTGAGGTGAGACCTCACATCCAAGACTCGTAAAAGTCTACGGTGCATAAAAAAATGGCAAGTGTTTGCCAGGAATGCATATCACAAATAGTATATATAATACACTCGAGCATTATTGCTAACACACGCCATTGTAGCTAACTCAAACAATATTGCAATGAAGACAATGATAACTCTAGTCTATCTCCTTCTTGCCTTCGGGGTTGGGAGTAATGGCGTCTTAGCAGATTATGAATTGCAGTATAACTACTACCATGGTACATGTCCTCAAGCAGAAGCTTTAATCTCAAAATTGATGGCAGATATCATCAAGAAGGACTCAAGAGTTCCTGCAAGAATGATCAGGATGCATTTCCACGACTGTTTCGTGAGAGTAAGTATATTAGTAACTCATCTCATTCCTTCACAAATGCTGTTATTGTTTAAGTAACTTATACATGTATGCGTGCTAAGTAATTTTTTGCTTGGTGTTACAGGGATGCGATGGATCTATTTTGTTGAATTCAACCGCAGGCAATCCTGCAGAGAGAGATGCACCCCCCAACAACCCAAGCTTACAAGGTTTCGAAGTGATTGACCAGCTCAAGGACGCTCTCGAATACCAGTGCCCAGAGATCGTTTCTTGTGCCGATACACTAGCATATGCTGCTAGGGAGAGCGTCTGGCAGGTAAATATAAATATATATATACTTACCTTCTATTCTACAATTCTACTATCATGCATGCAACATATGCAACATGCATGCACTGCATGCATGGTATTGATTTCCTTACCGATTGATGATATTATTTGTCACAGTCCGGTCACTTTGAGTACTATCCAGTGCGGGGAGGACGCAAGGATGGCACCATCTCTCGGTCTGCTGAAGCAACCCAAAACCTCCCCCTCCGTTCTTTACTGTGGAATTGCTCCTACAGGCCTACAACAGCAAAGGGTTGTCTTTGGAGGACATGGTCTCTCTTTCTGGTACTACTAATATATATATATATATATAAACATGACTGGCATATATGTAGATATATTCATAGCTATGATCATTACTAACAATATCTGTATTTTCTGATCTGATAGGAGCTCATTCGATTGGTGTATCCCACTGTTCTTCTCTCTTTGGAAGGCAAATAAACTTCAACAACACCGGTATGCCAGACCCAACACTTGATCCCGACTTGGCGAGCACGTTGAGGCAAGAGTGCCCAGCTAACAGCAACGACGATCCTATCATCGTCATGGACAGGTTCAGCCCCACTGTGCTGGACAACAAATACTACCTTGGCTTGCTGCAAAACAGAGGGGCGTTCACCTCTGACCAGACGCTTCTCACCAACGAGCTAACGAGAAGGCAGGTCGTGTCCAACGCAGAGAAGCCATATTTGTGGGAGAAGAGGTTTGTTCAATCCATCATCAAAATGGGCGAGATCGAAGTGAAGACGGGTTATGAAGGAGAAATAAGGAAGAAGTGTGCCTTTGTTAATTATTAATGAATTGTTTTCATGTCTTGGATAAAAAAAGAGATCAACCCAAGATCATAACCATTGCCAATGATCCAATGAATTCAATATGAATGTGAGTGTAATAAAGTCATCATGGGGATGCAAGTTTACTGATGAATTTGGTTCATGTTGTAATATTTCAGGGGTGCTTGAAATTTGAATAAATTGATCAGAACATTGGGAAGTTGATTTCTGTATGCATGGTCTATATGAATAAAAATTATCTTTGGTTGATTGGTATAACTCTCCAAACAAGGGGCAAGAACTTCTCAAAATAAATAAAAGAAAAAAGAATTGTGAGTGGTGGGATTTCAACCATTCAATACTAAAACTATATCCACTCTTATTAATAAAAGAGAAACTCAATAACGGCGTGATATTAAAACTAGAAGAATCGTCCAATTAAAATACAAGAAAAATTTTAAACTATATAATAAAATTGCCCCTTGCAGAGGATCATAAGTTTAAATCTTGTTAACCTCAATTTTTTTAAAAAAAGTATCAAAAATAACTTTGATGGTAAAAAATCACGGGGTTCAAACTCAATTAACCTCCACTTCTAACTTCATAGTAATAAGAGTCTATTTAATAGCCTTCAAAAATTTAAATAATTATAATTCATCTTTTCATTAAAATGAGATATATTTTTAAAGTCAATCACAGTTTATGTTTAATCTAAAATATAAAATTATTATAGTATATCTCCTCATTCAATGCAAGTTTATACATGAAGCTAAAATTTATCTAGTATAAGTCGTGCATGATGCAACATCTTAGCTAGTATTAATAAAAAAGGGAGCTCAATACAAGCATATGATTAAAATCAATCAAAATATAATAAAAATAATAAAAAACCCCCACTTTGAAAGGTCGCGAGTTCAAACCCGACTAACGTCAATTTCTAACTTCTTATTCAAAAAATAAGAAAAATACTTTCCACTATGGAGTCACAGTTTCAAGCACGACTAACCTCAATTTAAAACTTTCTACTAACAAGATTTAGTTTACTTGTGTTGGAAAAAAATACAATAAGAATATCAAATTATTATTGTTTATCTTCTCATTTAATTAGGATTTATATTTAAATTCAATCAAAATCTACGTTTAAAATATTAAATTATTATAGTCTATCTTATTATTTAATGAAAGTTTACATATAAAATTAAAATTTATTTGTAATACAAGTCGCACATGGAACATCTTGCCTAGTATTAATAAAAATAGAACTTAATGCAGACTTGAGATTAAAAGTAGAAAAATTGGTCAATAAACATGAGAAAAATCTTTAAAAATACAATAAAAATATGACATGAAGAGGGGTCATGGATATGAATCTAGCTAACCTCAATTTCTTTAAAAAAAAATAATAAAAATATCTTTCAAGGTAAAAGGTCACGGGTTCAAACCTGGTTGACATCAACTTCTAACTTACTACTAATAAAAAGTATATCTAATTGTCTTAAAAAATATAGTAAAACAATTAAATAATTATAATTCATCTTTTCATTTAAATAAGATGTATCTTTAAAGTCAATCACTATTTATATCGTATTTGGGTTTTATGGTTCAGGTTTTTATTAGTACCCGTTTTATATCGGGCCTAGGTTTAGGTCTTAAAGGACCTGACCCTATAAGGGAACCTGAAAATAAGTAAATTTTTGTATTAAATTCAATTTTTCTTTATATGTTTTAGTATATATATTAAATATCTTCTAGAATATGTTATATTTTATTATTAATGAGAAAAATTATCATAACATGTATAAATTTTATGTATTTTTATGTAAATAAATATAATATATTTATTATCGGTTCGGGTTTGATTCGAGTTTGGGTTAGGTCTTTGGGTTAGGTCTGGGATGTGGTCTGGGTCGGGTTCAGGTCTAAATCAAAAGAAAATACTTATATAAAAATTTGGGTTCGAGTCCGGGTCTTTGATTTCGGGTAAGGTTCGGGTCCTCCAAAATCCGGACCGAACCCGACCAATGATAGCCCTGAGCATACCTAGGGGTGCTAATTGAGCGAGCGAGCCGAGCTCAACATGTGTTCGAACTCGGCTCGAATAGTTCGAAACTCGTTCGAACTCGACTCGAGATCGAACGAGTTTTGGACATACATGCTCGAGTTCGACTCGAATATCTTTTATGTGTTCGAGCTCGACTCGAGCTCGAATATACTTAAACTGTTTATTTTTATGAGCTCGTTCGCCAGCTCGTTCGTGAGCTCGAAACCAGCTCGATTAAAAGTCAAAAGTACCTCACTTTAAAAAAAATGAGGCCAATGTGGTTTGAACCCACAACCTTGAAGTCATCAAGGTGAATACTTACCATCTCAACTATCTTGCTTCTTTATTATTATATTTCATATATATATATATATAATAAATAAAATATAATATAAAGACTATATTATTATATTATTTTATCGAGTCGAGTTCGAGTCGAACTACGAGTCGAGTTCTGAGTTACAACCGAGTCGAGTCGAGTCGAACACAACCTTGCTCAAGCTCGGCTCGTAAGATTCGAGTTCGAGTCGAGTTCGAGTCGAGTATTTAAATGTCGAGTTTCGAGTCGAGTCAAGCCGAGCCGAACGCTAAATGCTCACGAGCTGGCTCGCTCAATTACCAACCCTAAGCATACCTACATAACGCCGACACGTCCCCGCACCCCGGCACCTCACATACACACGCCCCAGTGCAATACTCTTCACCTTTACCTCGAGAAGTGTTGTCATTACACTATGTACAGTCTAAACCATGTTCTCCACATGAATAATTGATTATTGATACACACAAAATTTGACACAGGATTAACTTACCTTCATGAAGAATGGGTTGTCTGCCTTCCATGTTTGATACAAAAGATAAGGCCTCCCAATCATCCTCCACACCGAAAACATCACCGCAAATGCAATCTGTTGATCAAGAAATATAGAACATACAAGAAAAGGGTAGAAATTTGAGTTTTCCGATCAAATCAATGAGAGAACATTATTTGTATCGACTTCTCGTAATTATGGATGTTCAGAGTAAAACAGAAGGCATGTAACAAGAAAACCCACATCAGCTGCAAGATTAAGATCTGTATCCCTGTAGCCAAGCTCCTTGCTAAGCTCCCTCATGTGGAGGAAGGGAGATGATATTTCAGTGATTCAAAGAGTGGCAACCATCTCTGATCCACACTGAAACAAAAAAACCCCAAGTATCTCAGTTACAAAATCTTCCATTAGATCAAGACCCAATAAAAAATTGACAACATATATAGGCCTAACCAACTCTTCCAAATTCACAGGCAAGCCCTGCTCCAATACCAACTATGCTGACCATATGATGACGTTTGTTGTCCGTTGCGAATTGTTTGCCCAATGAGCAACACAAAGTCGTAGTTTGCCCAATAAGCAACACAAAGTCTTATATCAAGTAACCTGCACTTACAGCTAGGGCTTGCATCTGTAAGATTTTTAGTATATGAAGTTGGAAGCTTGAATGATGACAACATGAAGATAATTATTTGTTCAGATTAACTAAATAAAATCCCTATTTTGACTGAGAAGGATGAGAATTACCAAAAAAAATAAACACACCTAACCAATATGAAAAACCAAATTTTACGTGGAAGACCTCAAATTTGGGGAAAAATTACAGGGCAAACGACTAGATTAAATTTACTATATAACAACTTTAATACAAAAAAATCTACAGGAGAACAAACTCCCCAATACCAATTTACTGTATTTTTTACAAAATTGATATTAACCACAAAAAAGAAAATATAGAATTACATATTAAAAATATGACAAGGTTACTATTGACGATTGCAAGCGAATTTCAACAAAATATTCACATTTCTTTAATCTACACAATTTTTCTTTCTCCTCTCTGACACTTTTCTTCCAAAAACAAAAATCCTAAAGAAGAAAAGTGTTACGGTGCTTCATTCTTTTCAACAAACTAAATCTACAAAATCTTGGTTTTTGCCTAAAATAGGGTTACAATTTCATGTACTTATGGAGGAGGGACAACCCAACAAACCTCCCCTTCCCGACTCCATGAAATACCTCTAGCCAGCATGAGAAGCTCCATCCATGCTTGCTCCATTCCTGCAGTAAATATGTTTCTCCTTTGACATAACCTTAGTCATCATATCTGAAACATTTCTTTTAGTATGAATTTTTGTTAATTCAAGAGATTTATTTTTCAACACATCTCTTATCTAGTGATATCTCACATAAATGTGTTTGCTCCTTAAATAAAAATTTGAATTCTTGCTCAAGTGAATTACACTCTGGCTATTACAATGTACAATATATCTCTCCTGTTTAACACCAATTTCATTCAAAAATCTCTTTGTCCGTAACATCTCCTTACAAGCTTCTGTAGCAGCAATAAATTCGGCTTCAGTTGTAGATAATGCAACACACTTTTACAACCTAGATTGCCAAAACACAACCTCATTAGTAAAATTAATAACAAACCTAGATGTTGACCTTCTTGTCTCCAAGTCACCTGCCATGTCTGCATCGGTGTAGCCAACCAATAAAGGTTTATCACTTCCAAAACACAAACACATTTTAGATGTACCTATCAAGTACCTCATTATCCATTTAACTGCTTGCCAATGCTCTTTGCTCGGATTTGCTAAATGTCTACTAACAATTTCAACTGCATAGGCTATGTCCGACCTTGTACAAACCATAGCATATATCAAATTACCAACCACAGAAGCATAAGGAACTTTTTTCATTTCCCTCATCTCTATTTCACTTAAGTCATTTTTCTTCAACTTAAAGTGACCCCCAAGTGGAACTCCAATTGGCTTTGCATCTTTTATGTTGAATTTTTCAAGTACCTTTTCTATGTATTTTTCCTGTGACACCCAAAGCTTTCTAGCTCTCTTGTTACGCAGAATCAACATCTCCAAGATTTGCTTTGCCAATCCTAAATCCTTCATTGCAAAGGATTTATTCAAGTTCTTCTTCAAACTTGCAATCTTGGCTCCATCATGTCCTACAATTAACATGTCATCCACATAAAGCAACAGAATAATAAAGTCACCATCATCAAACCTCTTGATGAATACAAAGTGATCAGAAACAGACTTCTTGTACACATTCTTTTCATAAAAGAATCAAACTTTTTGTACCATTGTCTAGGAGCTTGCTTCAAACTATACAAACTCTTTTTCAGTCTGCATACCATCAATTCCTTTCCTTTGACCTCAAAAACCCTCTGGTGTATATGGTCTCCTCAAGACCACCATGAAGAAAGACTGTCTTCACATCTAACTGTTCAACTTCCAAATCCAAACTTGTAGCCAAAGTCAGAACAATTCTAATAGAAGACATTTCAACAATAGGAGAAAAATATTTTCATCGAAATCAATACATTTCTTCTGTCCAAAGCCCTTCACCACCAACCATACCTTGTACCTTGGTTGTTTGTTATTTGCTTCACGTTTGATTCTGTAGACCCATTTATTCTTTAATACTTTCTTCCCTTTAGGAAGATCCACCAACTCATAGGTGCGATTATCATGCAAAGATTTCATCATGTCTTGCATTTGCCTTCAACCACTTCTCCTTTTCTAAATGAGCTTTGACCTCACTGAAACTTTTTAGTTCTCCACATTCAGTGATTTTCACATATTCTGATGATGGATATCTTGTTGATGGAACTCGTTCAGGAGCTGATCTCTTCACATTAGTTGGCTGCTCTTGATCAGATTCTACCTCTTCTTGTCGAACATTATTAACAAACTCATTAGAAATATCATTAGGAACCCGATCCTCACCATCATCATCACTAGGTGGGGGAATAATTGTCTCATCCTAAACCTCTCTTTCACTTCTAGTTGAGGTTGAATGTTGAGGAGTATAAGGAATCTTCTCATGCCTAATCACATGTAAAACCTGTGACTCGAGTCAGAGTTTTACATTACCGAACCAATTGGTTCAACCGTCGGTTCGAGTTGAGTTAGTTCCATGAACCACATGTTGAGTTGAGGCAAACCATGAGTTATGAGCGATGAGGGTCAGGTGTACCTGAGTATATAATAATAACGTCAGAAAGATGGTGAGAAATGAGTTATCAGAATATATGAAAGTAGGTAGTATAATCTTTTTATGTATTTGATTGTAGGATTATTTTTAGGCTGAATGACGTATTAGGACGTGTTATACGGCAGTTTGGGTGGGTTATTAGTTGTAAAATATGCTCATTGTGGTGTTATAGTTTGTAATATATTCTATGAGATTTTTCCCTATTTTCTATAATTTTATGGGATTTACTACGAGCTAGTTATTATTTTTGACTCGAGTCGGAATCGAGTCAATACTTATTTACAATATTGCTACCGAACTAGTTCTTAAACACCCCCCCCCCCCCCCAACATCTTCCCCATCAAACCCTTGCCATCGCCTATGTTTGTTGCCGCCGCCGCCTTGCCTCCGATTGACGCTACCGAGCTCCGCTATGCTGTCACCGTGCCGCCCCATGAGCCCCTAGCCGTCGCTCGGCCTCCTTGAAGTGACGAACCCACCGCGACCTCCCCACACTCCCGTGGCCGATCCTGCCACTGGCAACCATGGCCGCCACCATCCAGTTGCCGCCTCAATGTTGCCGAGTCTCCTGCGATCTTTCCCAACTGGAGCAGAGCCCAACGCCTCCCACAACAATCAGATCTCCACACCCCACCGTTGATAACCCTATTTGCCCTTTTTCTAGTGAGCCGCTGCCTCCGCCAACCTCATTTATGCCGTACACGTGTCGGGCTTGTCGAGCCGGTGCTAATAGTACCCCATACCAACACTATCCCTCTAGTAGCCGCCGCCAGCAACTGTCACCAGAAAGCTGCCGGAAAACCATTGAAACCCGCCAGAACCCACCAAAAAACTGGATTCGCTAGAATTCACCGAATCTTCTGTTGAACTCATCCAGTTGAACCTGATCGAACTTCAAATGCCGTCGAGCACCGAATTTGAGCTCCAAGACGCGTGACAAAGCCCTAACCATCGCCGATTACTGATGGCGCATGAGGTATAATTTATTTTAATTTAATTATTTAAAAGTAATGATTATTAGTACAACATGTTAGGATGCTAGGATTGAGTGATTGATGTGTTAGATATTTTTATGTTAACAAAAATATAAAGTTGTGTGACTGTGTGATATTAAAACGAATGCTAAGGAATTAATTAAGTAGACTAAATAAGTACTGTAATCTAATGTAACGTAGAGTAGGAAAATTTATACTGATTATTATTGTTGTGTGTTGATTGATGCATGGTTAATGTGAGTATGCTATAGGATGTGTGAATGCATCATGAACGGGCGTTAGTATTTAGCTTCGATGTGTAGATACGAAGTAGGAGCTTGCCGCCTAGGCGCATGGACACGCTTGAAGCTTCTACTAGGTCCATTAGGACTCGCTTATGGCTTTATCTCTATACTCCATCGTGTTTTATTTTTACAGGTAAGCAGACATGTCGAGTGGTGGATTTATTGTATCCCACTCCACGTGGGTCATTTAGTCGCACGTTATTTTCAAATGAATAACCCTCAAGGATGAGATCCCTTGAGTTTGTTTTCGAAACTCAGATCCAGCTCACGATGCCTTCGAACCTATTAAATAAATCCCTACCCAGACCTATACACATTTAGTTTTTGTGTTTTTAGTGAGAGATGGAGTGAGGGAAATTCGACAACCGTGCTACGCGAGTGGGCACGTGCCTGTAAAACCCAAGATTTTTGCCTAGTAGTTTTAATTTCAGTTCAGTCGTGACCTAGATCAAGGGTCTTGCCTGACCATTTTGCCACGTATTTATGTATGGTATCTAGGTATGTATAAGTTACCTGGCCTTAGCATCCTTCAGTGCTCGGTATGCCTGTTTGGATGCGGCACACTTGGGTTTTTTTTCATGTTTGGTCTAATTTAATCGTATAAAGTTAGATGTTAGGACTGTGTCCCTCACGAGTCTTTTCTATCTTTGCCGTGTGTTTGATAACTTTTCGGTCCATCTTAATCCCTTTTGGGACCTATAGTGTAATGTGTAATTCCCGAGGTCGGTCTGATTGTTTTAGGGTAAAAACCCTAAGTTTTTGGGTATTGAGATAACCCAACCTATACCTTTTTAGCTAACCCAACCCATACATCCTTATCTATCTAGTTCATACCGCTATGACATCACCAAGCCAACCCATACCTCTATGACATCACCAAGCCAACCCATACCTCTACAGGTATGGCACCCATACCTCTACAGGTATGACACGCATACCTATGACATAACCAAACTAACCACCCTCATTTTGTATAAAACCCTATCCTCATCCTCACTTTTCCAATCCTCCTAACCTTCTTCTCCACTATTTGAGCTCTCTCTATCCTTCTTTAGCCTTCCAAGATGTTCTTCTTTCCATGGTTGAAGGATTTGGAGTAGGAAAACTCTAAGTGACCTCCCCTTGAACCGCTGAAGGTATGCTCTTTCCCGGTTTTGGTTCATGATTCTTGTTTGGGTTACTGTTTCGTGTATAGATGTTATTTTTTGCATTTGTATTATATTTTTACCATGTATATATGACTCTTAAAGAATTTTGAGAGGTGGGTTTATGTCATTATAATGTATAGAAAAATAGTTAAGATTTTTGTATCATCTGTGTGTCTAGATCTGCACTAGTTGAGATTAAAATTCATAACTCATGTTTAGATATCAGATTTGTATGATATTGATCTATTTATTTTCACAAGACATAGATCTACAAGTTATATGTTGAGCATGTCAACTGATTTGGCATGGAGGATCATGAAAAGGTCCAAAATTGGACTAAAGGTGGCAGCTTTCAAGTTCCAGTGACCTGATTGCCCATTTCCCCAATTTTTACACCTTGATATGATTTTAATTTCATAATATGTCTTATGATCATATGCTAAGCATGTTTTTATCTTAATATCAGAAATTTACCGTACTAAAATTACCTCAACTATGGATTGAACAAAATTAATGAAACATTGTGTGCATCTGTTGTGTTCTACATTGACTGCCTGTGTTGGGTGTTTAGTTAAATATTTGGTTAAAAATTAGATCATATAAAAATCTACAAAAATTACCTAATAAAACAATAATTGTTTTGTCTAACCTTGAAAATTTTATAGTTAAATAAAATTCATTCTAATGGTTAATTAGATCGAAATTTTGGAGTACACATAAACTAAGTTCATAATCCTGTTTCTATTATTTGAATTGAAAAATCTGAGGAAAATGTATTCATTTGTGAGAAAATTATATAATAATAAAGAGTTTAATAAGTATCCTAATATTGTATAGGTAAATTTTTGGAGCATTTGGGTATGTATGTAGTTCAGTAGAATTTTCTAATATTACCCTTGTTGGGTAAATTACAGAAATCACTAAATCTGAAATCAAGATTAGAAAGATTACGTCGGCCCAATTACAAGGAAATTGGACTTGAAATATTAATGGGCTAATATTTCAAGTGTTATATGGCTGTTCCAATTGACCCAAGCCCATTTGGACTTCTCAGGCCCATGGGCCAAAATTTTGAAGTTTGATGTACAATGATGGGGGTACTGTTCACATCACATTAATCCGACCTTAATTAACCTCAATCAATATGATAATCCACATATTATCACTTGTAAATATTTATGACAGGCCCTTAGGGTGTCTTGAACTAGGGGTTCAACTTTCAGATTAATCAAATACCATTTGGTCTGTCCGAAAAAACATCCGATTAAGTCCGATGATAAAACCCTAAATATGAAATCATTCACTAAGTAGAATTGTAACCCCAAACCTTAAATTAAACTACCTAAAGAGGTTTAACATATCACTAAGCAAAATAAGTAAGTTAATTAAGTTTTACATATTGTACATGTGTGAAGGTTTTGCCTCATCTTGTGTGCCAGTGTGATCCGATTATAATTCAGATTCCATCTCCTGTTAGGTTTTGCGCGTCGAGCTCATCGATTTAGGATGCAGAGCTCCACTCATCCAGGTTCGTAGTATTCTCTTGCTTCACCCTTATGGTTGGCTCTTGAGTGGTATGTTTAATCTTGTTTTAAACCATAGGACAGTGTCAGTGGTACTTTTATTAGATCCCTCTGATACTGGGCCATTTAGTCTTATTTTATCGTATGTTTAATAAAACCACAAGGATGAGATCCTTTGTTAGTTTTCACACTAAAGCTTCAGAAATGTATGATACAAGCCTCTTCCCTAAGCCTATTATATAAATACGAATATTTTTATGGATTTCACGAATAAGTGAGTGAGTGGTATGGAGATATGCAAATTGCACTTGTACCCCTTCTACCCGTGCAATGTATTTAAGGTACTGCGAATGCTACGCGTTTCTGAAAATTTTGGCACATTAGTTTTGAGCCACATGGGTACTGTGGTGGGTGATATATGAAAGATGTGAGGGTGTAAGCGACATGTGAATGTTTATATGTTTGTAAGATGCCTCTTTGTAGGCAATTATGGTATGATATGTGGCCGCATCGGCCTTCGCTTACCACCTTGTTTGATTCTGGAAGTTTCTACAACTTTTTCGTGGGTATTTAGTGTCACGAGATTGATCTAGGGTAGAATTTTTTATCGCCCAAACCACAACCGTGCGATGTATTTTCCTCCTAGAAATACCAGCCTTCTACAAGCACGCAGCTTTCCTACAAAACACTGCGATAAAGAAGCAACAATATCACACGCACAAGCACTCCAGACACAAGACTGCACCCAACTGCTGGTGCCCAAGTCTAGTTGCTGGTACCAATAATTTTATCAACCAACCACTACACAAGAATATGCACAATGACTGCTAACATGCAGCCATGCCAAGGTACTATGGTTTGATACATCAAACCGATTACCCCTTCGGTTCACAAGATCTGGAATCCAAGACCTTGCTATCAGTACCACGCTTAACATGACATCGATGTTGACACCACACGATTACGGAACCCCTGCTCCAACCTTAATATCATAAACTCAAAACAAAGGAAACAAGTAGAAAATCTACCCTGACTACTTGGCTAGCGGGGACATGCAAACCCCACACCTTGCCTCTCTTCTTTCCCGATGGGGAGGCTGTGAGAACAACCACGTACCCCACTCACAATGTGTCCTCACATGCACGACCTCAAGCCACCACCCACGGTCGACTTGTTTACATGTAATTTCCCTTAGCTAGAAATACAAGCAGGTCATGGAACAGGAATTGTGTACCTTGATCCCCGCAGACGACTACTCCGTTAGTCCCCTTGAAGTTCCAGCCCTTGACTTGAAGAACTAGTTGTGACAACTCCAAGCATCTCCTTGCACAATTAGAGCTATCTCTTCTCCACCAAGAGATCTTCACAATTGTACGTCTATTCTTTTGTACACAAAGGCACACCCCTTTATATAGATATCTCCATGCTTGTTACACCTTTGTAGCAATCTTCAATATCCGTATGCAGATCCAAGATCACAAATCTTGCACCAACCTGAGATTGAGTCCACATCCGGCAATTGGAGTTAGTTGTAACCACCTAGCAACTTCCAATATCCTAACGTCCAAATCTCAGCATATCTGAAGTTTGCTGTAACCAACTTTTATCATTGGTTATTGATAAGGATAAACACTGTCAGCATCCTTATCGGCAACTCTCGATCAAACAATTTTCCTTGGCACGCCTTAGCTATATGGTCGAACCCACCTGGTTTGACCCCAGCCAGCATTGCACCTCCCGGCAAGTTCTAGCAATTGTACCACTCCAAATGCCGGTAGTCTCCCATATAGCTAGAACTTCGTAGAGCACATTAACCTCAGACAAATACCGTTGTGCCGGTATTTGGCTTCGTCACTCCTGACACTCATGCCCGTGTACCACTACTCTACTCAGTACGCTTGTCGCTGCTCGCTCACGCTCAGCATTGTTCGGCACTCCCCAGCGCTGATCATCGGTATGCTCGGTATACATCAACCTCGCTCCGCCGACAATCTAACCACTACATTTAGTGTCACACTGGTGTTTGGTCATCACACCATGCTTGCTCCAAATGTTGGAACGCTTGCCATCTTGAGGTTTCTTGGTAGCGACATGCTCGGCACCAAGTACCGCTCATTTTACCACTACTACTCATGTCAGGTCCCGACATCCTACTTGGTATCCCGACATGCACCATGCACCACTGCTCGATCATGCTAGTAACTATAACACAGATTAATCTTGGTAAGTTGTTTCCACCACTTGGATAGCCCCTGCTATTCGTCTCGGATGCAGGATGACTAGGAACAACCACCAAACCCTAGCTCCCGGTGCGTCCCATAGTTATGCTTGTAACATTTAGATACCCATTTGCTAGTAATGTTATATTCCTAGTCTCTACAAGACCAATAATCAATTCTTTGATTGCTGCCGTTTTTCTCTAATATATGTAGGTGTTTAGTCTTTTTGACCGGTGTAGGCGAATGGATCAAATGGCTCATGGAGGGGGATTTCGTGTTGTATTTGTATTAATTACCGAGTTGATATGAAATTGAGATGTACTATGTTACAGGAATAAGCCCTAAAGTTGTATGAACTTGTATGATTTATGATAATCAATTGATTTTTGTTGTGCACGTGTGTTTTTTATATCATTACATTATTATTGTGGTCGAGACAAACTTTGGGGCACTCTAACTATCATCTGCAAGGTATGAGCCTCAAAGTCTTGAAAAACGATGAGGAGCTTACCAGGTATGCGAAACATATTTATTGTAGCTGTGTGAGTGTGTGATAAAGAAACATGGGTAGGAGGAGCATACGGTTCACACCACTTGAAGACCCATGTGAAGTCTGGGTGTTAGGGTTTGATGCCTTGGCATCCGATGATGCTGTGTTTAATTTTTTTATTTTCTTACACATGTCGAGTATGTGAAATAGGTAACCACAACCCTTGTTCAAATTCTTTGCATTCATCGGCATGTAAGAAATTAAGAATGTAGCGAATCATTTGAACTAAGTAGTAAGAAAAGGTTCATGTCACAATATGAACTTCAAAACTATAGCTAGGGTGTGCCTCTTCTACAGTTGAGAGTGAACATTAGCATTTTTAAAGTCACCACTCATGTACTATTATGGCTAGGGGTGATCATATATAATCCTTAAGTTTAAGAGCCTCTCTATGCTAGTATGAATCAACATGCATATGTGATGAAACCCTATAAGGTTTCCTGTCTTAAGCTCCCTTAAGGGTTGAGATTTGCTTCCGCAAAGTTGTACAAGAGTAGTCCAACAAATAGTTTTTCTAAATTATAACATTGCACCTCACCCCGCCTCTAGACTGAAAAAATGGGGTGTTACAATGCCAGTTGAAGCTGGAAATATTGACAACCGTGCTACGCGAGTAAGTATGTGCCAATCGATTGCGGGCTCTGGATTGGTGTGTGGGCCATTCCATTCCCAAGGGATCCTGATAACTCCATGTCTGAGTTCCTCAAACCCAGAGAAGTTTGGAGGTTTACAGGTACTGCTATGCAGCACATGTCGAGACTTGTGGTTTCAAAGGGTATTGAAGGCGCATGCATGAGAGTACTCAGCCTTTGTACTCAGGGCTAGGAGTAATACAGAGGATGTAGAGGGCGGAAGAGAAAAGAATGAATTTGCCGTGCAAGGGATAGATGAAAATGCCAAGTCCTGAGAATGAGATAGAAATGGGATGTTGTTGAGCCGAGGCTGACGACTCCTAATTAGTGCCCTTATGAGAATTGTAGTAGATGTCATGAATGTTTTACTTTAACAGGAGAGCCAGCCCTCCTGTGTCAGTTTGTTACTAGCTATTTCTGGACCAATAACTCTTGTTACTTACAATTTTTTATTATTTATGTAGGTGAGAATCTCGAGGATTGAGCGCTGTAAGGACCGCGGAGGAGTAGCAAAGCCGCTGCACACATGTACCAGGCGAACGTAATGAATGGTAATGATGATTTCTAAGCTGTGTGTATGATGAGTTTGTTTAAGATTATTTTGTGAAATGCTATGAATGTTTTGCCTATGAAACGAAACTAGAATGAAAGTGAACAGGGAGCCTTGGAGTTTAGACTTAGCTCGAATGAGGCAGAAAGTGAAAAAGGCTAGAATGGAAATGATAATGTCATGTTTTGAAATTATATCGATATGAATATTTATTGTTGTCGTGGACAGGTTGACCCCCTATTGCACTTTTAGGGGAGACTCTGTCTATTTTATTTTAAAAATATTATTTATTTTCAAACTTGTTTTCACGGTTGTTCTGTTTGTGCATGATAGCATATCATGACATGCATGTAGGGCCACGTTAGAACCCAAGCATCCCATCCATGCATTGCATACTTGCACTACCATTTTAAGACGCCGAGGGTAGATCCTGGTCAGCTTAACCGAATTTAGTAGATTAGCGAACGGTTCGGTCGCCGGTGATATTTTCGGTTCAGTTCACGGGTGAACTGAAACTGACCGTTACATCCCATGCTTGCTACAATATTCATCAAACTCAACAGAATAATATTCGCCACTATTATCACTTCTAAGGCATTTCAAGAGCTCACCGATTTCTCTTTCAACCAATACATGAAAGTTCTTAAAGATGTCAAAAATATCACTTTTATTTTTCATGCCATACCTTCCTAGAAGTATAATCAATAAAAATGATAAAATAAATAGAACCGCCAAGAGATTTTACCTCCATTGCTCTACACACATTAGTGTGTACCAACTCAAGGACTTCTAACTTCCTTGTACTTGTGCTTGCAAAGGATGTCCTATGTTGTTTCTCCACTAAACAATGGGCACAAGTACTAATTGTGATGTCCTTGACCTTGTAAAGGAGATTTAACTTCTTTAATGTCTCTAGTCCCTTCTCACTCAAGTGTCTCAATCGATGGTGCCACAAATTAGCAGTGGAATCAAGTAAAGAGATATTAACCTCCCCTTGAACTAGACTCATCTCAATCTTTTACAAACTAAACTACTTCTTCCCTTTAGCAACAATAAGAGAACCTTTCACAAGTTTTCACACACCTTGTGAAAATTGTAAACCAAATCCTTCATTATCAAGCATTCTGGTTGCCAACAAACTCATCCTCAAATCTGGAATATGACTGGCATTTTTAAGCACCAATTTGTAACCCATGTTTATTACTATATGCACATCTCCAAGTCCCACGATTTTGGAAGTATCACTATTTCCCATCTTCACTATACCCAAATCTGAAGGTTCATAGGCAGTAAAGAAATTTGTGCTTGGAGTTGCATGAAACAATGCTCCCGAATCAACTACCCAACAAGCATCACAATCAGCTGTCAAACAATCATTCTTACAAGCAGAAAGAACCACCATGTCATCATGCACAACATTAGTATTCGTTTCTCCTTGATCCTTGTTGTCATTATTTTTCAAGTCTTTCTTGAGCTTCCAACAATCCTTCTTGAAATGATTTGTTTTGTCACAATAATACACTTCAAGTTCTTCATAGATTTAGACCTTCCTCGACTCTTGTCCCTTCTGTTTGTGTCTCTATTTTTCTATCTACTTCTTGCCTCTTTTGACACTAATGCATGAGACCTTGAAGTTGGTAGAAATTTTCTTCTCACCTCCTCATTCAGTAAACTGCATGTTATCATGTCTATTGTGAGTTTTCCATCCAGAGCCGCATTGCTCAAAGAGATCACCAATGTTTCCCAGTTTTCTGGCAATGTATTGAGGAGAAGGATTGCTTGTCATTCCTTATCTAAAGTCATCTTCATCCTGGCAAGTTGAATAATAATACTCTTCATCTCATAAAGATGATGACTTATGTCACTTCCATCCTTATGCCTCAAATTCACTAATTTCCTTATCAAAACTGTCTTGTTGCCAGTAGTATTCTTCTTATAAACTTCTTGGAGTTTATCTCATATTGCTTTTAAGGATGTCAATTTAAAAACATGATAGTACACAACTTCATCTACCCATTGTCTCAAGCAGGCCATGACCTTCTTATCCAACTTATTCCCGTCTTTATTTGTCACCTCTGCAGGTTTCTCGGCCAGTGATAGGTTCATACAAATCCTTCGAATATAAATGATCAATCATTTTTCTTTTCCAATAGCGTCGGTTACTCAGCCTCTTAAGAGATATCATCTTAACATGCTTCTCATCAGTCATCTTGTTGAAATATAAATCATAAACACACCAACTAGGCTCTTAGAAATTTCGTCGAATACCTAGCGGGCAGAAAATATTAATAACCAAAATTTGTCAACCAAATAACTTGGCTCTAATACCACTTGTTGGGATTGACCAAACAAAATCCTCATTTCAACTGAAAAGGATGAGAATTACCAAAGAAAATAGACACACTAAACCAATATGGACAAACTAAATTTTACTTGGAAAACCTCAAATTTGGGGACTGGTCAAGCGACCAGATCAAATTTATTATATCATAACTTCTATATAGAAAAGATACGCTTGAAAGAAAACTCCCCAATACCAATTTACTATATTTTCTACAAAATTGGTATTAACTATAAAGAAAAAATAAAAAATTATAGATTAAGAACTTAACGAGGTTACCATTGACGATGGCAAACAAATTTTAACAAAACGTTTACTTTTTTCAATTCACACAATTTTCCTTTCTCCTCTCTGACCATTTTTTCTCCAAAAACCAAAATCCCATAGAAGAAAAGCATTGACGAGCTTTTATTCCTTTCAACAAACCAAACCTATAAAATTTTGATTTTTATCCAAAATAGAGTTACAATTCATGTATTTATGAAGGAGGGACAACCCACTATTATTCTTGATATATATAGCTTAGTGTAATTAAGGGGAACAGTAATTACCTGTGGTGGGGATGTTTTAGAAGCAAGAGGGTAAACAGGGCAGCTCCAATCTTGAACAGAAATGGCTGCCAAGGTAACAGCGAGAGTGGCATTGAAGGTAGACACGAGACGGTTGCAAAAGCCGAAGGATCGCCTCAGGAAGAGGTGCCTCACTAACACAAAAAGTGCCGACCAGCAAACAATTGCTGTTGCAACCAATTTGACATTGTATTCCTCCGTTCACAAATCTCCAAATTCTTTGAGTTTAGAGAAGAAGGTTACATGAATTGATCAAACCAAAAACTGGGCACATAAAAAGTGGTCATAAACGTAGGCGAGAATTAAAAGGCGGTTGCAGCAAGGAGAGGCAAGTGGGCTACTTGGAAACTAACTGCTACATAAACAAAAGTGATTGAAACATGGTGGGAGTTTTTCAAAAAGCTTGCATGTTATTTAGGGGTGTAAACGAGTAAAGCTGAGTTGAGCACTACTTTGTTCATGTTTAACTTTTATTTTTTAAATTAGCTTGTTCAAGCTTGGTTCATTACCAAGTTCGCTATACATCTCAATATTTAGTAAATATTTACTTGTTCAAGTTTGATTTGTGTTTAATTATGACATGAGTTGAGCCAAGCCGAATTGAGTGAAATAACTTGCTCAATTAAACCTTGATAGAGTGATTTGTCGCAAGTACTTAATATTTAGTAGAAAGTAATAAATAGCATTGAGTATCTATTAATAAGTGGTTTATATTGCTATATATATCGTTTATAACTAACTAATTAAATAAGTAACTAGTTACTATGATTATGATGCATATATACTCATAATTTAATCTTAATAAATATGATAAGTTATATTTAATATATTTTATTATGAGGAAAAAATAATTTATGGTAAACATTAGGTATTAATACTATTAAATAAGTTAAATAGTTAATAATTAAGCAACATATTAAGTACTACTAATATTTTTTATAAGTGTTGAACATAAAATAAGAGTTATTTACTTATATTTAAAACTTGATGTAAAAAATAATATAAAAGCTAAGCTAAGCCTAATATGTTATCTAGTTCAACACATCAAACTTGAGCTTCGAGCCAAGCGAAGTCAAATACTCTTTAGTTCAAACCTTGTTTATAGTTTAACGAACTGTTTATTTTTAGCCGAATATATTTCTCGAGCATAAAATTCTTAGTTCAAGCCTAACATGAAATACTCACAAGCTAACTTGACTTGTTTACATTTCTAGTGGCATATAATACCAGCTTGTGTGATCTCAAAGCTGGTAAGAAGATGTTACAAACAAGATTTGATTGAAGAAAACACTTGTAGGTGAGATTGGTGGAAAGGTAGAGTTTGCAAAGAAGTAATCACAATTTTAAAAAAGTTTATATGTATCTTGGTGTATACTGTACCATAAATATGGACAAATATTGAAAATTGGATTACCCATTTATAATACACAATTTTTAGCGACTTGGGGCCAACCATTTGTAACACACGAGATGTAATGAGGGACTTGGTGATTGATTGATCCAAGTCTATCTTGGAAAATGTTGTGATGTATATGTCGCTTATCATCAAAACATTTTTCATATTGTTCTTTGCACTTCATGGAGCAACTAGAACACTTTGTTTTAAATTAGTTGATTCAGACCAATAAATATGGTCTACGTATATATATGCCTTGATGCAATTGATGACCGGATATTGGCACTATTTGCTAGGACTTCTAATTTGTTAACCATTTTCTACATGAAAAATTTGACGTAACAACATGAGCATCGTTTATATCTACCATATGTATATATATATCATGTATATACGCAGGGAGAGAGAGGTTTATTTAGCCCGGAAAAAAATTCTTGCCCTTGTTCAATCTCGATGTCTCTTTTAATCAAATGACCATTTTTATAATTTACGTTGTCTATATAATCTTCTATCATAAACTATATTTGAAAATATTTTGGGTCCACCCGGAGCGACGCCGATGGAGACGCCGTGCGTCTCCACCGTCGATTCCAGGGATGATCGACGGTGGAGACGCTCGGCGTCTCCATCGTGTCGAGCGGACCCAAAACCCACTCAATATATTTTTATTTATTTATTTTAAAAAATGAGGTCAGTGAAATTTAAACATGTGACCTTCATATGCAATATTTTTAATGTATTTTTTTAATTTTTCTTATTTTTTTAATTTGATGATGTTCCTACTTTAAATCTCATACTAGCATTGAGTTCTTTTTAATTAATATGAAAAGATTGATTCAACGAAAAAGATTGCGTAGTCTTTGGTATTACTAATAATAAATAGAAAAATTTTCATCTATATATTTTGAATCAAAGATTATATATATATATATATATATATATATATAAAGAATAGATTAGGTGGTTTTTTATCCGGGTTAAAAATTTTTATTACTCTTTTAAAAAATTTTAAAATTTGTATAAAATCCATACATTTATTTTTTTGGCCAATTTTCATAAACAGTAGAATACAAATTATTTAAAATTTTATTTTTCTTCTTCTTTCCTCCCACTTCTTTTATTTATTTATTATTTATTTAATAATAATAATAATAATATATTATTATTATTATTTTAGTGCACTAAAACCTAATGATTTAAAGTGCGTTACGGTCGGGCCAAATAAACAAAACGAGTCAGGTGGAAGAGTGGATCCATGGAAGGTTGTAGGGCGCTTGGGCACCCTTCTACGCTCATCATGCCGCGAAAATCCCGAGCCTTTCCTGCCTTCTCCTACAACGCTTCGTCGGTGCCCAATTCCAAACGCATGTTCGTGTTTGGGATTGGATTCGTTGCCAAATTCTTCTCCCAACAGTTGAAGAACGAGGGATGGTGCATTTTTTATGTAACATTTGTGCACCCACATTGCTGAAAAGTGTTTGATGTGTCTCTTGATTGTGGTAGGGTGGTATCAGGGAGTTGCAGGAGTGGGGACAAGGGGAAGGAGCTGGAGGAGATGGGTTTTGAAGCTTGTGCTTATGATTCATTCAATGGAGAGTAAGTTGGGGGTGGTTTTGCATTACTTTGCTAGTATGGGTTTAAAAGTTGTATGATGTAATTTTGTTTGGTTCTATGTTTCTGTTGGCTGCATCTGCCTGTGATTGATTTGTTGGGCTTGAGCCTGACTCTGGATTTTGCTTTATTGTGTTCAATGTTTGCTTTTAGTTAATAATTTTGGGAAGTGGTTGGCTATGTTTAATGTGATTATGCTGGAAAATGCAATTGACAGCATGCCCTCTTTTAACGTTTATTTGCAAAATGGTAAGACATCTTTTATCTATAATGGCATACTAAGGGCAGAAGATGAGAGAAATGTTAACTGAACTAAATTGTTTATATCTACTTCTTGCCATAGTGCATCCATTTGAGTGGTTACATGTCTACCATTTTCAGTGTTGAATGTCTGACCAGCCTGGGAGATGCTTCGCACTTGCTTGTTTCAATACCCTTAGTTACTGGATTTGGTGATCCTGTAAGGTCTCCAACAAAATTACGATAATCTATTTTTTTATAGTCTGCTTTATCTCTGATCCTTTTTAACACTTCTCTGTTTCCTAAAGTAGTTACTTTACTTGCACGAAGAAGTTCTACGAAGTAAACTGGACAACAGGAATCTGAAGTGGCTATGCTACTTATCATCAACAAGTAACAGTACCATGTAAAAATTGTTGATCTTTTTTTTAATTGTTTGTATGAAGAAATTTGGTGGTTGTCCTATAGTATTGGCAGTGTTTCCTACATCTTCTCTATTGACCTTATCCAAAATGTTTAGAAATTTTTTAAAGTATGCTGCTTTTTCTTGTTGTGGATTCTCGACTAGGACAAACTAGCTAGCTAAAATTGAAACTATAAAACTGAAACTATCAATTTTCAATTTGAAGTTGTCAGATCTTCCTTTCCTGGCTCTTTGTTGCACATGGATTTTCTCGCTGATTCCTGAGTATTATGTTGTATGTATTGAATTTCCTGCTAGAAGATTTAGCAACCCTCCTGGATTCCCTGTTGTCTTGTTGTGGCCATTATGAAATACTCTTCGAGCTGCATACTGTGTTTTAATCCCCTAATTAGTTGATGGCACATATGCAACCATGATTTTTAGACTAGGGTAGCATGTAGTTCAGTAATTTTTTCTCCTTATTAGCTGGTATGTTGTTTCAAGATGCCAAAAAGATACCTTGCAGCTTATTGGATGTTATACAAACCAAATTAACGAAATATTTTTTTCTATGATGTATTTATTTTTTGTAGTTATTTACTGATGATTGTCTTCTATGCTTACAAAACCTGTTTTTTCAAGCGGCAGGTGTCTATGGAGATGCTGGTGGTGCATGGGTTGATGAGGAGTAAGCTGTTTTATTCAAATCAGACGAGAGTGTTATCTTGGGATCTATTATTGCTTACGTTGATTATTTGTGTTCCTGGCAACTGCAGTTATCCTGCCGCTCCTGCAAGTGAGAGTTCAATGTCTAGGTTGATTGCAGAGAAAGGCTGGTTGGATCTTGGTCATGATCTTGGCATTGCCACATTTATTTTTCGTTACGGAGAAGGTTTGTTACCTGTCTGCAAGGCAACACATTAAATTTTTGTGTTTCATTAGGCCTTTGTCTATGAGTTTCTAGATTCCCTAGGATTTTACTTGATCAATTTTAAGTTTGCATTGATTTTGATGTTTAATAACTTAAACATCAAGATTGCATGACATTTGAGCCAGTAATTTGGATACGAGATCATTTAGTTAATTGTGAAGTCTATATCACTTAACCCAGCTCAAATGGGATCAGATAAATGATGAGGATAATGATTCTTTGTTCATATCATGCCTAATCAATAGAAGAGGATAGATAGAAGGATTCCAGATTCCTTGTTTCTGACTGCATATCGTTGATTCTATAACTAGCAATCATTGTTATCTTTTGGTGGTTGACTTTGCTTGTTATTCATTTTTCAAGTTTTTTAAAAGTCTTTTCAATAGCTTTTTTTGTTCTAGTGAGTGGAATATATAGTTGCAAACTTCTAGAATATATCATTAATCTGTTTGTGATGGATACGTGTGTATAGAATCCAATTACTTGAGCTATGGGCTTCATTGAAGAAACTAATAAGTTCTCTATACTCAAGCTTGAACACGCAGGAAGTAGAAAGCAAGTGGAAGGAGCAACGACGTAGGTAAAAAAACTCTTTATTCATCCATAATCATAATAATGAAAATACTAAATGACGTCTCCCTAATATATGACATAACCCCTAATTAAAGCTTGAACACGCAGGAAGTAGAAAACAAGTGGAAGGAGCAACGACGTAGGTAAAAAACTCTTTATTCATCCATAATCATAATAATGAAAATACTAAATGACGTCTCCCTAATATATGACATAACCCCTAATTAAACAAACCGATAATGACTAATATATCCTCCTATTAAGACGCCAGCAATAAAACATAATTAACTGACCAAAATATCCCTAATTAATAAAACATAAACATAAACAGAAATTAAATTATAAGCAACTGAGAGCTTATCTTGAGAAACTTCAAATGTTTGTCTCCTTGTATAAACCTTCATAAATTTATGATGTTCAGCCCTCCTAAAATATGTCTCTTCCTCATGTTCCTCATCGACAAAAGGATGTGAAGAAGGATCAATAATAGGCATAATACACCATGTGCGTCATCAGTTTAGTTTTACTATAAATTGTTGTCTGATTAATCTTGATTCATAAGTGATTTTTGACTCTTTTATTTGTTATTTCCTATTATTTGTTTGCATTTGTCATTTGGTTTTTACAATTTTGAAGTTTGATTGACTTAGTTTCTTCCCAGTGCTCTGGATACAAATATTGAAAGGGAAGTGACACTCTGGGCGACAGAAAAGAAGAGAATCTAAAAGCTACACTTCATGAGTTCATGTTTCTGATATATGTTAGGCATTGGAAAACAGTATAAACAAGCCATTGTGTTCTGGGTATGTACTCAAACCTCCCTGTTTTGTTTTTCATCTTTGTTCTTAATATTTCTAAAGAGTCGAGTTTGGTTAAGCCCTACACCCTTTTTCACTAAGTTCGCCTCACGCAAGACTTCATTTCCAAATAAAGCTCGATCACCATATTGTCCGTGGACATCATGAAATGTACTGTAGAATTCTTTTGTGCAGATTGTAAGTTACGGTGAATAATCAAAATTAATTGCTTTCTTTTAGTTTAGTTTTCCCGTCCTTTTACGCTTTTGTTGCTTCTCATCACGACTGCATTTATCCCAAAAAAGCTCGGTACTCTGATAGTGAGCATCACCAATAGAAAGCCATTACTTTGTGCTCTAACATTGTCTGAATCTGTTTTTTCTTAGAGGAATATATAATATGGTTGATGACGAACCTGCTCCGAGATCAAAGGTGTTTGCATCTGCGAGGGAGCTGATCAACCAAAGGTGGCTTGGCTCGGTCAAAAACCAACCCATATCTCCAGTTACTTCCTCTGCAACCGAAGAAAGACATCACACTCGTCAAAGAGAGAGTTGGTGGCACTGGAGAGGAGAAGAAAAAGGAATTGGGTCTAAATCTCATTCACCCGACATACAGGTCTGTTTGTCCGGCATTGTTGAGTCCTTGTGAAATTCGTCGTCAAAATGTCCAACCTAATCGAACATCGAACTTGAAGCCAGCTGCTCTATACTCTTATTTATTTTATTACCATACATCAAGACAGTTCAAAGGGGCAGAATCATGTCCCCATCAAATTGTTTTATAAATATCATGATCGCATTGACAAGGTGGCGAGCAACGGAGAAGAAATTTATCACTGGCTTTTGTCCCTCTGCCGCTCGTGATTATTTGATTTTACTGCCATTGTAGCAACTCCAATGCCTGCCCATGGATTTCTCTGTCTCCAGCAGCTAATGCATTAAAACCTGAAAACAAAAACGGGAACATCTTGGAACAATGAATGTGTGCAAGCCCAAAACTTAGATTTTGTTTAGCTCGATTTACACTTGGGAGCTAGTCTTATGTTGATGGTAAAATTGACTATGTTTTGGTATATACTTGAGGCCTGTGCAGCAGGAGATGCTTTCCAATGGAGTTTCTGCCCCTTCCAATCAGTTATTAATCCTCCAGCGCCTTCGATGACCGGCACCAGCGAAAGGAAATCATATGGCTGTAAAAGAGCAATTTCGGTGAGGCAAAAACAAAAGTGAAAAAGAAACTTGCACATTACTTAGAAAATAATCACCCCATAGCTAGATCATTTACCATACAAACTCTCACCTTTAGGCCCGACTCAACCACAAGATCCACAAATCCAGATGCCAGGAGTGCATAGGCATAGCAGTCACAACCATATAAAGGTACTTTTACCTGACATTAGAAAAGGAACTAAATACTTCAAATATATGACAATTTAATTGTCTGAAAAATACGGCTACAATGCCAAACGGAAGGTTCAGATGACAGACACAAAGCTAGGGCAGCACAAACAGGCGGCACTTGATAAAAATCAGTAAGAGATGATAGACTCTAGGTTGTAACTTCTTAGCTGATAAGGTCAGTGAGGGCTGTGCAGAAGGGGCTATGCCATTTTGGCAGTTCATGAGCATAAACTTCTTTAATCCTCAACTCATCTTGTTTTTCATACGAATGATGGTCAAGCCTAGCTCCTCAGCAGAACTGGCAATATGAAAGCTACCTTATTAAGCCAAAATTTGATCTCTGGATCAAACTACAGGTCAAACAATCGTTCCAAAAAGTTGAGCAAGATAAAATTGGGAGGACAAATTACTACTTATACAAATTATAAAATCTGCCCCAAACCTAACAAAGGGGAATTCTTGCCCATATGAATTATGATTACCTTTATCACTAGTCTGATTTGGATGTTATTTTCTGTTACAATACGAATAATAGCATGAAAACAACCAATTTAATTGAAAATCATGACAGTTAGGCACACAATCATATAGCTGAAGAACATTAAAAATAGATGGTCCCTATCATGAATCTTGGTATTCTTAGTAAGCCATAGGCTATCAGGACATAGCATCGGGTGAAGAGGACAGTAGCAAAATCTAATATCAGGTATCAACAAGTTGGAAAGTTGAGCAGCAAGGTAGAGCTAACCTTGCCTCTCACACGAGCAAAAGCCTCCGCTGCATCTCCACTGAATAAGTGTGGACTAGTGGTATACCTGATTCAAAGAATATAATATGCACATGTTAGGAGCATAAAAAACATAGCAAAGCTTAAATATGTGAACACCATGAAGCCAATTCACATTTTATAATCAAATAAAATTAAAATGAAGCATAAAAGCCAATACAACAAGAAGTATCCGCCCAATCCCAACCAAGCACATATCTCAATGACGGAATAAGACTATCTTGTACCTATCATTTTTTGATAAAGATACAATTAGTCTCTTTCAGGGCAAGCTTCACCTAATGATCTACTCAATCTCTAAATGCAACTAACAGAACCTTGGACAAGATAGTTTGATCCTACATAAATAGTTGCTCAGTAAAAGTGCCTGAAGATAGATTTCATGACATTTTCATAATGTTTAAGAGCACTGATAATATTTATACATACAAATAAGCTTGAGATAGTTTGCTACATGCTCGAGTAGATACTTCTTGTCCGTTATATGTTGTTTTCCTTCCATAAGCTCCAATCCATCTCTCCTTTAAAATTGGCTGGTCGATAATTCCTAAAATCTGAAAAAAGACACAGTAAGAACAAATAACAGTAATGCAAAGCAAAAACAACTAAAAAGCGAAGGGCAATTTGCATCACCAATTGTTAAAATTTGATATCCATACGAATATTCCTTAAGATAGAATTATCTCATACAATTAATCCTATAGTTAGAAAAGATTATATAATCAAATCAAATTAAGATGATAATCATTTCTCTTGTTTTGAAATTGCTCTAGAAGTAGCTTTTGGTATGACGCTAACTATTTTATCTTTCCACAGAATTTATGTCATCAATCATTAGATGTGTGGATGCTAATACAAGAACCAGAACACCAATTTATCTGAGATATAAGAAGCAGACGATGAAGCAGACAAAATAAGAACCCAACACAAGTAAAGCAGCCACCAAATACGAAAATAATATGCCAAAAAAAACAAAGTTGAAATAACAACCTCCATAGGTACTGCAAACAGAAAATGAACTTTTTGAAAATTGAGAGGAAAGAAAAGTAAAGCATGTTGATTTAAGAAAGTAATCATACTACAAAAGGTGAACACTCACAATTAACAGTTATTTAGTCATTATTTAGTGGTTTGCTTATCTTTTGCATTAAAATTTAGCATAAATGAAGGTGTCGCCTCCACAAACACATGGGCATGACAACAAATACAGAAGGTGAATTTTAGTCTCAGTCAAGGGTAATTTACAACCTCCCAAGAATCAATATTTTCCCTCTAGATGGTCTTCACACAAAGTTTCACCATACTAAAAAACTTGAGAGTAAATACAAACACACCGGTACTCCGTCATGAAGAAGAGCAACAAGGGTTCCAAACACAGGCTTCCCTGAAATTTCAGGAAAAAATTAATATATTTGGTCCTTCCATAGCTCATTTTTGCCACAAATGACATAGATGTATAGGAAACGGAGAAAGACAGAAAACACCTGTAATAAAACTCTTTGTACCATCAATTGGATCCAAAACCCAGACATAATCAGAAGCATTTTCTCTACACCTCCAACCGTTTTCTTCTCCATATCTATAACAGATATTATAGCCAATTAACATTTCTTCCACCTTTTCACACACACACACACACACACACATAAAAAAGTCGTTGAAATGGATTTTCAATGTAATCCAGGATCAATTTGTAACACATTATTATTACAATTGAAAAAGTTTTAATCGCCAGATTCCCTTCCTAATGCCCAAACCTCCTCCATTATCTCCCCGGCAATGCATCGAAATCTAAAAAATAGATGAAAGAGACGAACAACCATTATCAGTGTTGGATAGAAGGTAACTCACATGGCATGGGAAGGAAAATGCTCCATTATGATCGAAACCATCGACTCCTCCGCAGCTCGATCGGCTATGGTCACAGGACCTGCAAAACAACCCATCAATCCAATCAATCAAACCCATAAAAAACACAACCCACGACGTACAGAAAGAGAAAAAAACTGCAAAGCACATACTCAAATCATCCTTGTCCACAATCTCGAAGCTTTTCCGGAAGTACTTGCGAATAACCTCCCCGGCCGCGTCGGCCACCGAGTTGGCAACCAGCACGAACCAATCCATGTCGGGCTCAGACGCCGACGCGCCCATCGCCACCGTAACCGCCCCAGAGCCCATGGCCTGCGCCGGGCCGCTTCGGAGGCGCGGCGGCTGAAATGCGAGCTTTGCGGCGGGTGAGGAAATGGGAGGGGGTTGGAGGTCGGAGCGGGGTGGAAGACGCAGAGATTGGGAGGATGGATGGGGAGTGGAAGAACAAGGAAGAAAGGAGAGGGGTTTGAAGAGGGTGGGGACGAGCATGGCTTGGGGGGGGGAGTGAGGGTTTTGTATTTGTAGAAGGAGTGAAGGAGGCGGTGAATGGGGATGATGCGCCGGCGCGGCGGAGTTGGTTGAAAAGTGGAGTTGGGAAGACGACGAGTGGCGACTGAGTTGGAACTCAGAGCGAGACACGTGTTTGTTTCCATTCGTGTAGTTTTTGATTATTCATTATTTTTGTATTTATTTCTTTAAATAAATCAAAGTTTTACATACATTTAAATTGACATAAAATATAACATCCTTTAATCAAGCTATATTATTGTAGATGTATATCTGACAGTAGATATCTCTTATATTTATTTTTTAAAAATAATCTCAACATATTATTATTTTATTAATTTGTCGATAATATTCGAAAAATTGGGTAAGCTAAAAAATGTATTTACTTTAAGAATTGTAGACAACATAAAATGGGGTTTTGATTTTGAACGACTTAGATTAATTTTTACTTCCTAAAAGGGTAAAATCTTAATTTAATTTACTTTACAAATAGGAAATAAAGGACAACATTAAACAATAGTTGGAGGACACGCGAGAATCTTAATTAAAAGATTTTAATAAAAAATTAATATTTTTACAAATAAGAAATTAAGGCCTCGACAACCAAAAAAGTTAATATAAAATCTAACACATTTTAAGGTAAGATTCAATATATAAGTAGAAATGTGTATGTAGATTTTATAGATTTATAACTTGGTTAATAAATTTTAAAGAGATGATTAAATTTATTAGGTTGTACTAATTTGGTAAGACTCTTACTAATTTGTACTAATTGTGTTGAACTCTTTAAAGTAATATCAGAACCAATTTAAGATCGCATTAACTAGTGTGCTAGAGTAGATATGGATTAAGAGTTAGCTATGTCAGAGTTAGCATTGTGGACGTGCACTAGGGAACTAGCCACAAGCCAAAAAAATTAAATTTCAAGGCTAGACATTTTGAAAAGTAAGTGGAGTATAATATTGTATCTAACACATCTTAGAGTAAGATTTAACATATAAATATAGATATGATTATAAATTTTTAACTTGCTTAATCAATTTGGAAAAAATAACTAAACCCATTACTTGAGTGGTTACAACTATACTGTTAATGTTTAGATGGAATTTGAG
This sequence comes from Piper betle, assembly GCA_033002965.1. Lineage (NCBI taxonomy): Eukaryota > Viridiplantae > Streptophyta > Magnoliopsida > Piperales > Piperaceae > Piper > Piper betle. The sequence continues at coordinate 15,656 of JAURVB010001137.1, read as the reverse complement.
CAATTTTCCACCCCATATATTTAAGCTTTATTTAAAATGAACATATCAAACTAAATTCTAATTTTTATACCCTAATACCAAATAGAAAGTTATTTTACACATTCTCAATTTTACAAGCAAATAGTAGAGGTTTGACGAGTACCACCAAACCAGCCTCACACCTGTAAATAAAATGTGGAACCTTTAAATAAAGGCGCAGACAGCTTTTAATTAGTTTAATTATCACGTGTATGCTGCCATCGTAATTATGTAAAAATAAGAATAATTTGCTCAAGAGATGATTTTATAAGCCACAATGGACAATATCATTCATATTCTCGTGAATTCCAAATTAAGCTTGTGAACCCACTATATTAAAGCTTTCTTTCGCGTTTGGATAGATCATAACTTTATACCCACAATTAAGTTAAGGTAGTATATATTTACAACTTATGTACATATAAATAAATATTAACATTACTTAGTAGCGATTGGTAAGATTAGACACAATAGGAAGAGGGTAGGGAGTGGGTGGACAAGGTACTAACGAGGAACCAGAGTTCAATGGAGGAGGAGCTTCTTGCTTGATGCATCACTACCATGTCTAAAAGCATGCAGAAAAGGGAAAGACAAACTAAAAGGATCATGTCATCAACTCAACTCCTCAACTAAAAGTGAGCTTCAGAACGGGACAAGTGTGACACTTCATCCTATCAAGATAAGCCATTTTCATGTTAAAGAGTAACAAAGTTTAAAAGATAGCCATTTGCCGTCCAGCTAGTTGGACTCTTTGTAACATGCAAGGCCATGGATATATCATGACTTGCCTTACAAAGGAACCCTTGAAGAATCTAAACAACTTCAAACTAGAACCGCATAAAATGTTTGTGTTTGGTTCTAACGTGGCTGTGAATTTGATTTTAACTAATCAGATGGTGTTTTTTTTTACCAATCAATTATCAAATGGTACCATTACTACAAGTCTACAGCTTTTATATATATATATATATATATAGTTTACCTACTATGCGCTGTTTGGCGGCGCATAGGCAGTGCACCTATGGGGGGCCGTTGGATTTCAATCCAACGGCCCAGTTTTTTTTTTCACCCCCTCCTCCCCTACTTTCCCGCCCTTCCTCCTCCCCGTCGCCCTTGCCCGGCCGCCACCGCTCCCCACCACAGGTGCCGTCCCCTGCCACCACCACCCCGCCACGGCCCGCCGCCGCGGCTGGGCCCAGCCCCAGGTGCCACCTCCTGCCACGACCACACCATGCCTCCCCTGCCACAGGCCTGTGCCCGCCCCCAGCCACCGTCCCCTGCCACCACCGCCGCCCCCGGCTCTACCGTCACTCCCCCCACCACCCCTGCCCTGTTCCCCCCCCCCACCCGGATTTTCCCCCCTACCCTGTTTCCCCCCTCGCGGACATCGCCATCCCCCTGCGTCGCCATCCTCCTCCCCCGGGCCTCGCCGCCCCCCTGCCGTTTCCTCCCCTGTGTCGCCGTCCCCCCCCCCCCCCCCCCGCCATTTTCCCTCCCCGCGCGTCGCCATCCCCCCTCCCCGCCGTTTTCCCTCCCTGTGCGTTGCCATCCTCCCCCCGGTTGGCCGGCGGCGAGGTCGTCGGCGGTGGCGTGATAAAACAGAGCAGGGGAGGAAAAGGGCGATGGCAATTTCGTAATAAAAACCTTACTCGCTCCTAACTCTGAGTCAATATTATGAAATAAATTTTTAAAAAATAAAATAATTTCTTAATAAAAACATGACTCGCTCCCGACTCAAGTCAATATTATAAAATCAATATTATAAAATAAAATAAAAACTTGACTCGACTTAGAAGCGAGTCGGGAGTAAATCAAGTTTTTATTTTAAAATTATTTTATTTTTTAAAATTTATTTTGTAATATTGATTTAAGTTAAGAGCGAGTCAAGTTTTTATTTTAAAATTATTTTATTTTTTAAAAATTTATTTTATAATATTGACTTGAGTCGGGAGCGAGTCATGTTTTTATTAAGAAATTATTTTATTATTTTTTTAAAATTTATTTCGTAACTCTTGACTCGAGTCAGGAGCGAGTAAGGTTTTTGTTATGAAATTGCCATTGCCCTCTCCTCCCCCGCTCTGTTTTATCGCACCACCGGGGGGAGGGGATGGCGACGCGCAGGAGGAAATGGCAAGGGGGTGGCGGCGAGGGCGGGGGACACCTGGGGGGAGGGGATGGCCGACTTGCAAGGGGACGGCGACATCCGCGAGGGCGGAAACAGGGCGCGCGGGGCGAGTCGGGGAGGAAACGAGGGCAGGCATGGCCATGGCGGCTGATGGTGGTAGGGGAGGCATGGTGTGGTCATGGCAGGAGGTGGTGGCTGGGGTCGGGCCCGACCGTGGCGGCTGGCAGTGGTGGGGGGTGGTGTGAGGGCAGTGGTGGCAGGGGCGGCACCTGCAGTGGGGAGCGGCGGCGGTCGGGCAAGGGCAGCGGGGAGGAGAAGGGTGGGGAAAGCAGGGAAGGAGGGGTGAAAAAAAGGGGGCTGTTGGAACCATAGGTGCGCCGCCAAACATGGTAGTGCATAGTAGATAAACTCTCTCTCTCTCTCTCTCTCTCTCTCTCTCTCTCTCTCTCTATATATATATATATATATATATATATATATATTGGAAGTAGGAGCGCACCTCTTTGATGGCCGTTAGATCGAAATCCAACGGCCATCAATCTTTCCACAATCCGCACCCCTTACACAGATTTCTCGTTCCCACTCACCGGAAATTCCCTCCCCTAAGCCACGCCCCCGCGCACAGCCCTCCCCCCGGCGGCCCATTTTGCCCCCACCGCTGTGCCCCGCCCTCCGACCCGGCATTACCTGCATCACCACCGGCGGTGGCGTGACAAAATAGAAAGGGGGTGGGGGGGGGGTGAAGGAAAGGGTGATGACAATTTTGTAATAAAAACTTGATTTGCTCCGACTCGACTCAATACTATGAAAAAAATTTTAAAAATAAAATACCATAAAATAAAAAATTGATAAAAAAATATGTAGGATTGACCTTAGTTGGGTTGACCAGTCATTTTTATCATGATATCAGACTGTTTGGTCAGTTAGATGTGAGCAGGGCATGTTGTAGTGCTAGGCAGAGGTAGAATGGGTATAAGATCCCATCTTATACCTAGATCCAGATGTCAGTAGGAATTTGGTCAGGACTTGTCGTGATGGGCTTTGAGACCCACCAGTTTTGTCCATCGCATAAGAGATTTAGATGAGTCGTCGTGTCCACATGTTCGGTAAGCTGAGATTAAATTGGATGTTGACCAGGTGTTCGTGTTTTGCATGTCACTACATTAGTCTTGCTTCCATGGGACATGGTGTACATTGTGGGAATAAGTTAAAGAAAAAGGGTAACAATAAGGAGCTTGAAGTATAGAGATACTGAGCAAGTTAGTTAGCACATGAGATGGACCACCGAATTGCCTTAGACAAATCCCTAAGGATGAAGGCTATGATTATGCCAATGGAGCCATTGAAGTACATGGAGCATAGATGAGAGTTGAGCAAATGACTTGAGATGGCCCACTTTCAGAAGATAGTAATGAATGAGGATGAGTAGCGAGGTGGATCAATAGTCTGATGGGCACTTCACCAACTCCCCCTCTTCCACTAGTTTATGACCATACGGGCAGCAGTTTTGGCTTCTCTTTGCCAAACAGAGGTCTCGATATGATGAGGAAAAGATCAGGACCACCATTGCCTACGAGATCAGATATTTGACAGGATTCCACCAGAGATAAGGCACCAAATCAGTGGTTATCATTTGAAGGCTAGTCAGCACTGATGTAAGCAACCACTCCAGATTTCAGGAGATCAGTATGTGGTTCAGGCATTGGTTCACCATCAAATGTGTCACCACCATGATCCAGACCCCTCTGGATTAGACACACATGGTTGGACAACCTGAGCCGTAGATGTTAGCAGACCAAGATATGTGTCAGAGATAGTAGTGGATTTACAATGTATACGATCAGGATCAGACTTTTAGCATTTAGATAGCATTGTTGCCAACAAAGTTGCACAACCACCGATCGAGTGCACAACCACTGACCGAGGTGCACAACCACCGACCGAGTTGCACAACCGCCAATCGAGTGCGCAACCACTGATCGAGGTGCGCAACCACCGACCGAGTTGCATAACCACCAACCGAGTGCGCAACCACCGACCGAGGTGCACAACCACCGACCAAGTTTCACAACCGCCGCCCGAGATCCACTACCACTGATAGAGTACGCACTAATGCCGTCTGTGTATTGCTCATCCACCGACGGAGTAGATCAGTTAGAGCTTAAGCCATGGCCAAATAGTTGCCTTGCCCCACATGAGGACATCTATTTGGAGGATTTTGAGCCTTACCTGGCAATTTCATGTCACAACGTATGGAGCTTAGCAGGGCCAAAATTTGGGAAACAAGATATAGCTACAGTGGCATCAGCAAAAGCAGAAGAGAGTTAGGAAAACTGAGGTTATTTTGATGAGATGGCATAGGATCCAACTTCACCAGCTCTCTTGCAATCATTGTCTTGACCTGACACCCTTGAGGTCAAATGTATATTGCAAGATAACCCCATCAGATACTATTAGTGACAGTCTCATAAGGATGTGCATGGATAGAGTCAGAGAACATGACAATATGACCTCCAGATGGGACAGTCATAGTGATCAGAGTCATTCAGATAGCACGATAGTACATCCATGGACCCACAACTGGCATACGTAGACCAGATGGTTAGTAGATGATCACATGCATAGTTTAATCTATTTAGCGATTAGACCAGCTAGCAAGAAGAGTTCGACTTGTGATAGAGTAATGGGCATAAATAAGAGAGGTTAGTGAGGAAGAGTCTTTCAGAGAGATAGTGATTCCCTTATGTTTCGCTAGCATGATTAGGTTCTCACCTTGAACCATAGGGTTGAGCCTTGCCCTGAGTATAGAGGTACCTTCATGGTACTGATTAGGGCTTACAGTGCAGGTAGATGTTTGCAGACCGATCTTATGATGATGATTTCACCCCAGCTTGAGAGTGATGTAGATAGGGATTTCAGACAAGATAGACCATGCTGACCAGATAGAGTGATACCAGTGTATGCTCATTTTGATCGATAGCCTTGCTTGAGAGTTTACCACAACGGTAGTAGTCATGTGAGTCAAGATTAGTGCTACAAATTGGTACAGGAAGGCAAGTCACACACCACTAGAAGAGCGGATGAGACACATGTCAAACCTCACTATGAGCTCCCTGTAGACTTGAGGGGAGACTAGTGATTCTTTGGGTCGTTTAAACCCAGTTCATTTAGAAGTGCATGACTAGCATAATATCGAGAAACATGTGCCTACTGTTAGCTGATTGAACTAGAGCCACTTAGGAGCCATTTTTGAGATTCGTCATTGATTGGCGGTTCCAAATAATGATCACCTGTGGCATAGTAAATCGTGGTGGCCTTAGAGACAAGTCCGTAGATCTACCGATATTTTGGCCACCCAATATGCTTCATGGGGATTTTATCTCCCCTGCCACTTGCATGATACCCTAACCTTACCATAGATTAGAGTGACATACCTATGTAGCAGGTTTTTTCTTAACTTAGTGGATTTCCCCATTTACCTAGCGTCAGATACCACATGTGAGGATAAGATATCACCTATTGAGAGTCCTTGAGTAGTGTGACTAGATTTTCACGAGATTCAGTCTTTTTTCCTATAACCTAGAGAAGTCAGACAGAGGAGAGTTTTCACTTGAGAGTTTCCACTCACCCCTCTAGATATATCGGTTCTACTATCAATTTATCCATAAGATTGAGATGAGTATACATTGACCAGAGCACATGTCATAGCCCAGATGTAGACTCTATAGTCCCAAGCAAAGTATGTTATTATACTCCTTGAGACACACTGTGTATGTACAAGTGTTCTCACCTCCATATTGTCACAGAGAGCTCCTTTTAGTAATAGTTAGTAGTTGTATAGATAGCCACAGAGCCATAGTATACAGTAAAGTCATAGTAGTTATCCTTATTCTCTTATAGAACAGAGTGAGCAGTCCAATTCCTTATAGAGGGACACCTGAGAGTTGGATCTAGACTGGCGATAGTGAGCTGTGTAGCTCATTAGCCTATACACTCGTACCCAACAGGAGACTCATAGCACACCCTAGGATAGATGTAGGACTTAGGATAGAGTTTCCTGAGAGTATATGTAGTGGATTTTTTTACATCGATGAGGTTCAGAGAGATATGGATAGATGTTAGTAGGTAGGCCTTGCCTCGATGTAGTCTTCCTAGATATAGCTCAGATTAGAACCTTGCGATACTCTTAAGTATTTGCTTGACCAACCTAGTAGGCCCTTAGGGGTGATCTAGGTTTTCCTGCCGAGTTAGCAGTGCAGATCAAAACAGAAGAGAATAATGATGGTAATGTCAGAACAAGCATAGACAATAGTAGTGATCAGAACAGAAGAGAATGACTATGGTAATGTCAGAACAGGCACAGATAGATTAGAATCAGAATGTTTGATGCTGACAACATTATAAGCAGAACTCGCCATGTCGGCGTAACTAATGTCAATGAAGAAGTATATGACTGTTGAAGCAGTAGAGGATACAACTGATGTGCTTCATAGCTTCCAGGTACTAGTTTCAGTAAAACCTCCTTGAGTTAAAATTTCGCGGATGAAATTTTTATAAGGCGAGAAGATTGTAAAACTTAAGATTCAAGTCAGGGTTTTATACCCATGAATTGATCGGTTTAGCCGTCGGTTCGAGTTGAGTATGCTTCAAAAAACATATACTAAGCCGACGTCGGTCGCGTGTATGAGCTATGAGGGTCACGTGTGTCCAAGTATATAATGATAACACCATGAATACAGTAGAAAAGAATGAGTCATCAAAATATATGAGAGTATGCCAGTTTATTTTTTTATTTTTATATATAGTGGATCGTAGAATTAGATTTAGGCCGTTTACCACGTTAGGATGCATTACGGGCAGTTTGGGTGGGTTGTTAGTTATAAAGCATGTTATTATGATGTTGTGGTGTTTGTTATGTTTTATGAGATTTTTTCCTATTTTTTTGTATTTCTTTTTTAGAATTATTACGAACTAGTTATTATTTTGACACATCAATAAATAAATAAAAATGAAAAATATGGAATTTTGTGGTTACTGCTTAACCATCCAAAAAGAACCCCCCCTCCCCTTTTTTCCATCAAAACAAACGGAGTCTTAGTAATTAATTGGTAATCTTTTCTGAATCTAGAGGGTTGCCTGTCGTTTTTTTATATGAGTCCAATTCATAATTGTTTATTTGAATTGTATAGTCTCCAATTACTGATATTGGTAAGCGACCCAAAGCAATTTGATTATAGTTCAATTCGTGACGATCATAAGTAGAAAGTTCATACTCTTCAGTCATTGATAAACAGTTTGTGGGACAATACTCGACGCAATTACCACAAAATATACATATTCCAAAATCAATACTATAATTAAGCAACCTTTTCTTTCTAATATCCGTTTCTTTGGGGGGAGAGATGCTATTTCACCAATCGAGTCACAGGTATCTGACATATTCATACCTAACGATTTTTCCACAAAGTGGTGACGAAACGTATAACTTGTACAAATCTTTCCATTTTCCAATTCGATCCGATTCATTCGTTCGTAGAGCTATTTACTCGATTGCAGACATTAAGTTATACTCGAGACAAGTTTTATTTACGATATTACCATCCAGCTATTTCTTCCACCCCCAACACCTTCCCCGTCCCAAACCCTCACTGTCCACTATGTTCATCGATAGTCGCCGCCAAGCCTTGCCGCGGCTTTGCCGTGCCGCCCCGAGCTCTCCCGACTGTCGTCCGGCCTCCACAACGTGAGGAAGCCGCACCTTTGCGTCGCGCTTCCGTCGCCAATTATGCCGCCAACGACCATTGACGCCAGGATCTAGTGGTAGCCTTGACACCTTTGACCCTCCAGTGATCATCCCCGACCAGAGTGGGAGCCATCGCCGCCCAGGCCGGTCGGATCTAGTCACGCACCATCGCCGCCCTTCTGTTTCAGCCATTTTCTGGTGAGCTGCCGCCTCTGCCGATCACGTTGAGAACATAGATACGTCAGGCTCACCGAGCCGGTTCCAACAGTACCCAATATGATCACTATCTTCCGTGGAGCTCATCTAGTCGAACCCGATCGAACTTCGGACACCGACGACCGCCAAATTAGAACTCCAAAACGTGCGATGAAACCCTAGCCATTGCCAATTGACGACGACAAGAGGTATAATTACCTTCGAGTTAATGATTTAAAATTGATGATTGTTAGCACAACATGCTAGGATTGATTAACTGTCATGATTAATGTCGACTATGAATGAAATGATGATTACATGATGTGATTAATAGTGAATAAATAGGAAGTGATCTAATGAGATAAATTGAGTCTGAGCATGATATATGACTACGACGTAACTTAGAAAAACGTAATAAAATTCGTATGAATAGGATGAGTTAGAATTACTTCACATTGATGATTGTTGATTGTGATGGATGTTGTTTGCATTGTGAGTGTGTTGATTATGTCGAGTTGATGCATCATTTAGCTAGTGGGCGTTAGTTTCTAGATTTGATGTCTAGGAACGGAGTACGAGCTTGCCGCCTAGGTGCGAGGACACGCTTGGAACTTCTACTAGGTTTGTTTAGGACTTGTCTCTGTTTTCATGCTCTATTATATTGTATGTTTGATTTATTACTTGCACGACGGGTTAAGTAGCGTTTTATTGGATCCCACTTAAGTCGGGCCATTTAGCCAAACAATTTTCTGGATTAATAAACCCTCAAGGATGAGATCCCTTGAGAATGATTTTGAAAACAAGATCCACCACAAGTTGCCTTCAGGCCTATTATATGAATCCCTTCCCAAGCCTATATATATAATTTTATCGAGTTTTTCATGAGACGAGAGATGGGAAAACCAACTGCACGTACCATGAGCGGATTCCGTGACACTTAAAGTGAGTTCTACATTCGTGAGCGGACTGTTCCATTTCTGAGGGATCCTGACAACTCCGTATTTGAGTTCCTCATACCCGGAGAACATGAAGGTTTATGGGTATTGTTTAGTACAGCACATGTCTAGACTTGTGGTTCAAAGGGTATTAAAGGCTAACGCTTGAGAGTACTCGGCCTTCGTGCTCAAGGCTAGGAGAAGTATGGAGGTAAGGAGAGGGCTTAGGATATAATTGTAGTCTCGATGGACCAGAGAAAAATGAAATGAGAAAATTATTGAAGAAGCATCAGCAAAGTAGACAGTTAGGGATGCTACCAGTCTGCAAACTAGTGGCTTCTCAATAGGTGCCCTTCAAAGAGTTCATGAGAAGTATACAAACGTTTCCTTTTATATGAGAGTTTGCTCTCATAGCTAGTTTGTTATAGTTATATTTTGGACTAGTAACGTTATTTACTGACATGTTTTTATACTATATGTAGGTAACAATTATGAGTTGATGTGCCAGCCTGGACGGAGGAGCAATGATGTCACTTGCACACACATGTCAGTCAATAGAGTGGTTAATATTTTGCGTATATTGTTATTATATTAAGAATACTGTGATTAAACGCTAAGACATGATATGCTGTGATTAAATGTTAAGACGTGATGATATGCTATGATTAAGTGCTAAGAGATGACGATATGATGTGAAACATGAATAGATTGCATATGTGGGTTGAGACCTAAGCTTCAGAATGAGTATACAATAGATTAAATTCTGTGTAAATGAAATGGTTGACAAATGCATATATGTTTATATATATTATTTTCATAAGGTGGCCCCTAATTGCACTTTAGGGAGACTCTATCGGTTTTATTTCAAAATTTTTATTGACTCTTGGTCGTAATTGTATTGGTGTATAAATTAGTTTGTATGTCATTAATGTAGTATCAAGTTAAGATTATATGCATTCATCCATGCATGACGAGTCATATCTTCGTCTTAAGATGCCAGGATTAGATCAGTACGAATTGGGTTTGGGTTAGCCGACCTAACTGGAGCCTGTAACATGCCAGTTTGAACTGAATTTTGGGTGTTACGCCACCACCCCCTCCTCCCACCCCACCGCCAACCAAACTCCTCCCTCGACGCCGGCGTCATCTGCATTACTGCTAGCGGTGCGCGCCGACAAAATAGAGGGGGGAGGAAAGGGTGGTGGCAATTTTGTAATAAAAATTTGACTCCCTCTCGACTTGACTCAATATTATGAAAATTTTTTTAAAAAAAATACCATAAAATTAAAATTTGACTTGCTTCTAACTTGAGTCAATATTATGAAATAAATTTTTTTAAAAAATTAAAAATAAAATACTATAAAATAAAAACTTGATTCACTCTCAATTCGAATCAATATTATAAAAATAAATTTTAAAAATAAAATATCATAAAATAAAACTTGACTCGCACCCTATTCGAGTTAACATTACAAAATAAATTCTAAAAAAATTAATTTTGACACAAAGGTAGTATGAAATTTGTTTCAAAATTAATTTTAATAAATAAAATTTGACACGAGTCGGGAGCGAGTAAAGTTTTTATTTTATAGTATTTTATTTTAAAAATTTTTTACGTAATATTAAGTCGAAGAGAGAACGAGTCAAGTTTTTATTACAAAATTGTCATTGCCCTTTCCTTCCCCCCACCCTTTTGTTTTGTCACACCACCACTGGTGGTGATGCAGGTGATGCCGGCGTTGAGGAGGCCAGGGCAGCCGAGGGGGGGTGGAAATAGGGCAGGTGGGGGGGAGGGTTGCAGGTGGGGGCAAAACGGGTGGCGGAGGTTGGGAGGGGGGAAACAAGGCAGGTGGGGGAGGGTCATGCTGTCGGGGACGGGCGAGGGCGAGGGCGAGGTGGCGGGCGGTGGGGGAGGGAAATTCATGTGGGCGGGAATGGTAAATCTATGTTGGCAGGGTGAGGAATTGTGAAAAGATTGATGGCCATTGGATTTCGATCCAACAGCCATCATAGAGGTAGCGCACCTCACAACATCCTCTATCTATATATCAGTGGTATAATTATAAGATAGCTTCGGTCAATGTGTATACTTAATAAACATGGTCTGAGCGGTTGAATTGTTTTTTCTATGTGAATGATACAAGCTTCAGGGTCTTATTAAATTTGTCAACCTCAATGTTGCACAGAGACAATGCATGTAGGGGGAGTAGATTTGTCGTATCAATTGTAAGTAACATTGCTTAAAAATTAAGTTAATCCAACATCTAATATTTACCCGAATAAAAATCTAATATAGTAGTAAAGATGTGTAGGATTTTCCACTTTGTTAATCATTTTGAAGATACGAGTAAATATGTTATTTTGCACTAATTGAGTCAGATCTTTACAGGTAATATCAGAGTAAATCTTAAATTGTGCTAGATGTATGGTGATATGTTAAAAGAAATAAATTTTAAAAATGGAATTTCTTTAAGGTGGGTGACATGTAATATCCCTAAAAAATTATATTAGTTCCATATCTAATATATATCAGAGTAAGATTCCAATATATAAGTGAGAGTGTATTTGTAATTTTTAACTTTATTAATCGCATTAAAAAGATATTAAACACACGAATTTGTACTAATTGGGCCAGACTTACAACAAACCTGCCAGCTGTAATAACTTCCTTATTGGTTTAAATCACTACAATTAGTGGAACTTGAAAAAATAATCATAACACAATTAAACTCTTCTAATTGTAGTAATTTATACAAATGGGAGAACTGATTTAATGTAGCATTTGTCATAGCAAATCCAACCCCGTTTGTAGGTTGGTAATTAAAAATGTATACGACATCAAATTAAATAGGTAGGTAATTGGTGGGATATACTAGGATGGAAGAAATGTGTTTTTAATCTCGGAAAAGTGACAAGTAATTCTGTTTAGTGTTTTTTTAATAAGTACTACGTGTTATAGCTAGTCGGCTTAAATGATACATACAAATAAAAAAATGCACAGCCACTTTATCATTCCAAGCCCATGAAACTGTGACTTCAATCGGGAAAAATACCGTAAAATCAAACAACACCACAATATTATAATGATATGCTCTATGACTAACAACCCACCCAGATCTGCCCGAACGCGTCCTAACGCGGTAAACGGCCTAATACTAATTCTACGATCCACTATATATAAAAATAATAAAAAAATGACTGGCATACTCTCATATATCTGATAACTCATTCTGTTCTGCTGTGTTCATGACGTTATCATCATATGCTTGGGTACGCATGACCCTCATAGCTCATACACGCGACTGGCATCAGCTCGATACACGTGTCCTGAAACTGACTCAACTCAAAAAAATAACGGTCGACCCGACCGGTTCTAAATATAAAACCCTAACTCGAATCGTGGGTTTTACAGATCTAGCCCTAAATCCTTGCCTAACACATACAAAAAATTCTATGTACTACGTGTATATACTGATGACTCATATTCTGCTGGAGCATAACTAAAGATATAATCTCCATATTGGGCATATTCAACTTTTATAACATTCTCATACTGCCATCTATCCCCCATATTCATCTGAAAATTCGTCTTAATTGAACTCACTCAAATCAACTCGAGACGGGCCCAAACTAGGTAAAACTACAAACAAGTACAACCCTAACCCGAAAGTGGGGTTTTAGCAAAAATAACAAACAATAAGTTCAGTTCATAATTAAGTTATTTGTGCTACCCTTCAACCGTGCATAAAATTAATCATTACATATTGTTTTTTTGACATTAAAATTTTTTCTCATTATTTTAAATTATTAATTTATTAATTTAACTAAATCAAAAAATTATATATTTTAATAAAATTTTCAATTCGGGAGTTAAACGCAAAATCTTTCATCGGGGACCAAAACTAAAACCTAAGGAGTAGAATAGACTATCGCCAAATCTTTTGAGTTGAAAATGAATTTTAAAATTATGGGACGTATAGGTAATTTGAAATATATATTTCATATGTTCACTTTTTTAAAAGAATTTTTCTCTATTTCATTGAGACAATTTACGATCCTTATGAATTGTGATTACTCCGTGCTATTAATTTATTTATTAACGATCTTCTTTTCATTAATTAGCCCATATAACCGACCGTCTTCCTACTTTGTTTTTTAGAGTTGAGGAATCTCGAGGCCTTCGATTATATTTACACATCGAGATCATCCAACTTGATTTTTTAATGGAATTGTAACTAGATATAAACAAATTTTCGTCAAAATAAGGGAACTTCAATTCCTGAGAGCAATGATGAAGAGGAATAACTCGGAATGACCACCTCCATCACCACCCAGGAATCTAACAAACTGCACTGCCACTGAGCAAACCAGGACATGGATTCCTGGTAGCCCCAAAAATAGAAAATTTGTCTACATTCATATGCTGCTACATACCATCTTGAGCTAGCAAACAAAAAACACTAGATAAGATTAATATGAGTTCTTGCATACCCAACTGCCCAATTCACCACAAATCCACAGAACATATAATATCTCAGTAAAATAGTTTCGAAAAGCTGAAAAAAGCACAACAAGAGGAGGTCTGATAACAAAAATCTAAGGATTGGTGATTTAGCTGTTTTACCACCCAAAATGATCATCTACACCAGAGGGCTGTTGATGATTCCCTGCCATGCAGTGCCATTGCCATGCCAGTAATCCCTCTCTGGGTTATCACTTGCCATGCTGCCTTCCCCATTGAATTGCCAGTTCATGCCCCACATTTCCATTTGATGATGATCTCCATCTCTGAATGATCTGTTGTTATAAGGACCCTGTTGGTGCTGCTTGGTGGCAGTTGTGATAGTGGATGATGTAGTAGTAGGGGCTGCTGTTGTTAATGGTGGTACTCCTGTGGCTACCCATTTCACACAAAAGGAAAGAGACTACCCTCCTGATCAGAAACAGTACTGCTGTGACTGAATCCACTACAAACACTGTGAATTGGGTCATCAAAGAAACCTGTTCTCAGGGCATCAAGAAGGCCACTGGTTGCAAAGGTAGGGCCGTGGTGGTGATGCTCCCCTACAACATGATCAGTAAGTGCTGCTATGGGTGGTAATAGGGTTGTTCCTCAGGAAGGGAAAGTGAGTGGTGATCATCAAGACCCATGGTGGGCTGCCTCTGAAGCCTTGCAAAAGCCAGGGTGAGATCACTGGGGTCATACACTAGCGATGGAAGATGTGGGATTAGCTGGCCATTGCAGGTGGTGATTGGGAGTGCAGCACTGTGGGCATCTTGAGACTTCTTTGAAGAAGTAGAGGAGGAGGATCTCCGGTTCTTCCTGCAGCCTCCTCCAACTGGGACATTCCTGAGGGAGCCTCCTTGGGTCCAGTACCTCCTGCAGCCCTTGCAGAAGTATCTTGGCTGAGAGAGGCTGTAGTTGTTGTAGTAGCAAAACTTCGTGTTGGTTGAGTCACATCTTGGGCACTTCAATGCTTGCTCTGGTTGTGGCCTCATCAGTTTCCTCTGCTCCGACTGTGACTTTGATCCTGCTATTACATCTTCCAGTGACTGGCCAGACATAGCCTGGATGCTCCAAGGAAGGTGCACGACAAACAAAATTAATCAAAACAGCTCTCAAAAGTTCTTTTTTATCTCTACTTCTAAATGGTATGTTTCTTGCCAACTACACTAGTATGTCCAAACCCTAAATCAATCACAGATCATATTGATTTCAGAATGAAACCAGGGAAAAAACCCATCTGCATTTTCTCAACAAAAATTAAAACAAGAATCTTTATATACTCTGCAGATAGGATCATATATGTGATCAGAAAAATGCATGTTACTTAAATCAAACTTGTGTTGAAACTAGTTATTACATTAGTCATGATGCTAACCTGATGATGCTCTTCCACAAGAGACTCCATCCATGCAACAAACTACTCTCTAGCCTGCTAGAGACGAAGAGAAGAGGAACAAGAGTCAGGAAATGGATGGGAGAGAGCTCATCATATACTTTATACAAGAAATCCAATCCCGCAGCCTTCTCTGCCATGTTAGGGACCAGAGAAAGAGACAGAGAGAGTAGAACTAGTGTCATAGATAATCATTGCTTTTCCGTCCGTCGATCGATGCCTAGTTCCTTATTCTTGCACGCATAGAGAGAGAAAGACTGTGCTCTCTTATTCATAACCTGGACACTATCACAACTTCTTCTTTATAATCTGATATATCCGTATTATATATCCAAATTTAACTCTCCAAAGGAAAAGGAAAAGAAGAAAAGGCCCACATTTCTCATGTCGATCCACATTATTCTTGACTGCACTATGGGCGTCTCTGGCGCTCCTTATCACCATTCCATGCATCATTTAATATGTATTTGTCTTTAGCAATGATTGAGTGTATGCAAACCGTTATTTAGGTGCATGATTTTGTTCCTAGTAATGATGTTTAGTTTAATTAGATGCGATGTCATAATGGGTAGGTGAGAATTTGGGTAGGGAGATGGGGTGATGGGTGTATATGTACGATGGGTGTACGTTCGGGGAGTGTAGTGAGGTACGATGGTAGGAGTTCGGAGTTGGAGCATATCATGGTGACGGTGGTGTCATGAAATATATATGGTTTCTTGGACCATATTTTTTAGAATTGT
>JAURVB010001136.1:0-10857 GCA_033002965.1 Piper betle | reverse complement strand
CACTTGAATTCAAATAAGAAAACAATCTAAATGCATTCTACACAACTAACATAATTAAACCATTAAGGGCTAATTGTTGGTCGAGAATCGTACTTATGTAGTTCTAAGAAAACCAAATTTTCATTCTATCAAAGAAATCTAGCAAAAGGCATTGTTCAATTTTTGGCTCATATTATTAAAAAAATTGAATTGAATTGGCTCAAACCTAAAAACACAAGCCACAATGTTAATAGTAAAAAATTGAATTGAGTTTTTCCTATTCAAATCGATTTGGATAATATATTCTTCAAACTAGGGCTATTAATCGAGTGAGCAAGCCCTGCTCACTTTGTGGTCGAACTTAAATCGAATATTTCAAATTTTGTTTGAACTCAACTCAAGATCGAACGAGTTTGAAGTATATATATTTAAAATCGACTCGACCACATTATGACTCGACAGATTATGAGAAGCTTCTACGATGCCAAGAGGGATAATATAACCCCAACCTCATACAGTTCAATATTATATTACGAGGATTAACTTTTCAATTTATAACAGATCAGGCAACCTAAATGAATGGGTCTATTGTATTGAACACTTCTTTCGGTTCAAATCATTAACGGCCAATTATTGGTCAAGAATCCCGTTGATGTCGTTCTTAAGAAGACCATATTTTCATTCTATCAACGAGATATAGCAACAGGCATTGTTCAATTTTTGGCTCATATTATTTCAAAAAAAAAAATGAATTGAATCGGCTCAAACCTTAAACCACAAGCCACAGTGTTAATAGTGAAAAACCGAATTAAATTTCTCCGGTTCAAATCGATTCGGACAACATGTCCCTCAAACCCAAGTTAAACCGGTTTAACAACCTTAAGATCCCAATATGTGACCCGAATCCGAATACCCGACCCGACTTCCCCGTCGTCTTCTCCAATCTCCTTACCTCCAAGTCCTCCTCTCTCTCCACCGTCGTTCGAAGTGCGAAAATGTTGAGGTCCGTTGGAAGGAAGCTATTGCCGACTGTTGGGTCGGCGCCGGCGAGGATTTCCGGCCGGCTCTACCACGAGCGGGTGGTGGACCACTACGACAACCCGAGGAACGTGGGGTCCTTCGACAAGAGCGACCCCTCCGTCGGCACCGGCCTCGTCGGCGCCCCTGCCTGCGGCGACGTGATGAAGCTGCAGATCAAGGTGGACGATTCCTCCGGGAAGATCGTCGACGCCTGCTTCAAGACCTTCGGCTGCGGCTCCGCCATCGCCTCCTCCTCCGATCGGTATGTATGTATGTATGTATCTATGTGTATATATATATATATATATATATATATATATGCTCCGATTTGTTATTGTTTGAATCGATGAGTGCTATTTGTATATATATCGAGTTATTTATAGGACTTGATTAGCTTTGTTTGGTTTACGGTATTAATTAGTTGACTCAGTGTTGTTATTGTTATGCTTGATGATTTCTATTTGTATGTATTGTGTTGTGTATTGGACTTGTTCAGCTCTGTTTGGCTTGGTGTATGGTTGATTTGATCATGTGGGGGTGTTGTGAATTGTGTTTTATTTCCTAGTTTGTGTTAATGAAATGGTTATTGAATTGAGGAGTTGAAATCAGGTTTCAATTGCTTAATTTGAGTTAAATTTAGTGTTTTGATAATATGGGGGGTTATGAATTGTGTTTTGTTCTTTGTTCCCAAATTTGTGCTATTGAGATGGTTTCGGGATTGAGTAGTCGAATTTAGGGTTCAGGGTTGTTCAATTTGAGGCTTTTTTGGTTAAACAGATTTGTTTTGTTTGGGTTTTTTTTTCTTTTTTTGTATTTTACCCGATTAGTTACAGTTTAGGAATATGGCACTTATAGTATCTACATTTATCTGATGTTTATTTTGATTTTTTTTATATGTTTTATGATGATGATGCTATTTTTTTTAATTATTATTGTTATTATTATTATTATTATTATTTGTTTTGAATTTGATGATTGCTATTTGTATTGTATTGTGCTAATATAGCTTATAGTTACTGCTGTTTGCTTCTTTATCCGTCTGTATATTTACTGATTTTTGTTGTTATTGTTGTCTGATTTTATTGGTTTTATTGATTGCTACCTGTTGGGTGTTTTTTTTTTTTAAATTGATTTGATTCTATCATTGTTTTAATCATTTGGCGTGTAAGTTGTTGTGTTGGTGAGATGGTTGTGGAATCTAGAAGATCAATTTAGGGGTTTGGTTGTTCAAATTGAGGTTTTTCTGGACATTAGATTTGATTTTTACGATATTGCTAACAGGGTACGAAACTGGAGTTTATATTTGCTTTTTTAAAATAAAAAGAAAAATGATTGATGACTACTCATGAATAGCTTGCTTTTGCAATTGGCCTTTTTGAATTGTTTGATTATTGTTGTTGGTGGTGTTTTAGTTTCTTGGTTTTGATTATTGGTATTTGTCACGTGTATGACTTGTTTGAGTTTTTGGTGCAAGCTAATTTTGATAATATAGTTGTTGTGAAGTTTAATTTGGGATTTTGGTTACTCCTTTTGAGTCCTTTCATGGTAATCAGTTTTGGCTTTGTACATTATTACTTAAAAGAGAAAGAAAACAACGAGCTTATAGTTGTGTCATATATATATAGGGATCGGCTATCCTGAGGGGTGACCGCAGGAACAGTTTCCTGCGGTCGCTCAAATCTGGACCGTCAGATCTAATCTGACGGTTCAGATCTATTTTTAAAAAAACCTAATTTTTACCCTCCCCCCTCCCACTGCCCGGCGCCGCCGCCCTCGCCGCGCCACGGCCGCCGCGCCGCCACCCTTCGCCGCGCCCACGTCCACCGCGCCGCCGCCGTCGTCGCTCCCGTCGCCTCGCCCACGCCCCCGCCGCGTCGCCTAGCCCAGCATCCTTCGCCCCCGCCGCGCGCCATTGAAGCACCCTTCGCCGCGCCCCCGTCCACGGCGCCGCCCTCGTCCATGTCGCCGCGCCCGAGCCCGCGTCGCCATCGACCTCCGTTGCACCCATGGCCGCGCCGCTGCCCTTGCTCCTCGGCCGAGTCGCCATGCCCCCGCCGGGTCATTGCCCCTCCCGACCCCGCCTGCGCCGCCGCGCTCCCTCTCGACCCGCCCGCGGGGTCGCAAGGGGGCGCGGGGGCGACCCGGGCGGCGACGCGGGCGGCGGGCAGCGGCGACGGCGAGGCGTGGGCGAGGCGACGGGAGCGGCGACGGCGGCGGCGCGGTGGACGTGGGCGCGGCGAAGGGTGGCGGCGCGGCGGCCGTGGCGCGGCGAGGGCGGCGGCGCCGGGCAGTGGGAGGGGGAGGGTAAAAATTAGGTTTTTTTAAAAATAGATCTGAACCGTCAGATTAGATCTGACGGCCCAGATTTGAGCGACCGCAGGAAACTGTTCCTGCGGTCACCCACAGGATAGCCAATCCCTATATATAAAGATTACTCTTGGAAAGTTTTCATTAAATTTGCTCTCAGGGACTGAAAATTATGACAGACAAATTTTATGCTTAGCACTTTGTAATGGAGAATAATCCATCTTATATCTGATTGGCACTAGCTTTTTTTTTCTTTGTAATCAACATTTTGAAATGTTTCATAAATGTTTTTTTTTTTTTTTGCAGCCACTGAATGGGTGAAAGGTAAACAGATGGAAGAGGTGCTAACCATAAAGAACACGTAAGTAATTTTTGGACATCATTTATACTGGGCATTTAGTTCTCTTTGAATCCTGATTCCCTGTCCTTATAAAGTTGTATTTGTTACATATTGGGCAATGGGCATATAGTTCTCTTTGAATCTTGGATTCTATGCCCTTATAAACTTGTATTTGTTACATATCAAGAAATCATGCCTTTGTTTCAGCCAAATTATTCTGTATGTGTAATCACTTTGAACATAGTTATGCTTTATGCTCATGTATTTAATGTGTGATATGGCATGATGCTCAGGTTCTTGCATCCAGATGTGAGAACACAGTTATTCATATTTCTTGTAGAATAACGACAAAAAAATATTTATGAGAAGAGGTGATTATTTCTGGTCTTGATCTCTGTGAGAGAGTTTCATGCTAGGGAGTTCTTATTTGAGTGAAAGGCTGAACCTTGATTACCCGAAAATTGAAAAGAAAAACATGAAATGGTGTATGAGATGTTGTTTTATTTATGTTTGCCAAATACATGTTATTCTTCTCACAAATTAGGTGTTGTGGAGTAATTTTGCATAATTGTATCTTTCTGGTTCAGTTTATAGTAGTATTTAGGATTCTATTTGTCAGTTTCTTATTTTTAAGGAAGTTTGAGCTAATTTTCTGTTTTTACGGATTTTTTAATTTTCTGATTTTATGTTTTTAGAGCTATGATACTATTAAGATTAGGTCTTTTCATGTTTATCCGGTAAGTGGCATTATGTGCCAACGGGCTGGAGTATCATTGATTTTGCTTTGCTTGATAATAGTTTTACTTGTCGTTGTTGTTGCTGTGATACATGTATGCCACTACTTTGTGTCATCCACCTGCTCCCAAAGAAACATGTATGCTACTTGTTGTAGGAAAAATAATTATTTGCTCAGTTAATGATAGAAAGAAGCTAGGAAATGAGTTTTCTGCAAGTCTTGTAGTTGATAATCTAGTCATGTGGGTGGTTGCCAACATTTTCTAAATTGGTTGTTTCCGTGCATTGCTGTGATAATGCAATGAGTAGATCTTTTGAGTTTTAAAGAGCTGTAACATTTGTAATTGTGTCTATTTGGAGTTAGTTTTTTACATTTTCTACTTGTCGGTTTCATATAATTGTAGGGAAATAGCAAAGCATCTGTCTCTTCCTCCTGTCAAACTTCACTGTAGCATGCTTGCGGAAGATGCAATTAAGGCAGCTGTGAAAGACTATGAGGCAAAGAGGGCAAAGTTGTCTGGGTCAAATGCCCCTGAATCTGTAGGGTCTCCTGAGAAAGCTGCTGAGGCTTGAGGTGTGCATTGATGATCTATCAATAAACAAGCATGGGAATGTTATCCATCTTCCTATGTTTAAACAAATATGGGTTAATACTGTACACATCGCCTAGTAATCAACGTTTTGGTTTTAGTCATGTAAGATTTTTTTTATTATTATCAGTGGCATTCAGAAAAATATTGGCAATAACCTGAAGGCATGTATGTTTAATTATTTGTTTTTTTAATTGGGTATTGATGCATATCTTTACTGTAGAGGTTAATGTTACGATTGTTGCATTTTCTTTGGTGTACATACTTTATTCTTATCCTCTCGTGAGCCTCATTGTCTTTTCATATTTTATTATCGGTTATTTTTTTCACATTTCAAGCATATAATAAATTGAGCCAATTATGTAAGAAATTGTAATAAGTGAGGAGCTGGTTGGGTATTACGAGTGAGTTAGTAAAATCAGGAGGCTATAAATATATTTTAAATTCTTTGTAAAGAATTAATCAATGAAGAATATTTTTAAATAAAATTTAGAATTAGATTATTATATCTTTTTAGTGGAGAACTTATTAGGGATGTTAATTTGGTAAAAAAATGTTTACAAAGACTATCAAATTAGTACTAAGAGTCTTTTGATCCCCTAAGTTTAAAGTGTTTCCCATTCGTTAATTATGATGAGCAAGATGAGAGCCCAGGTAGTGGAAGATTGCCTAATGATACTCGAGCATGATGTACGTGAAACCAAGGAGTCAATCTAACAAAATTATGATTTTGTCACCAACTTTGTTAAAGTTGTTGAAGGGGAAGGTAATTGATGAAGAGAAGGCGCCAATTTATGACAATGACAACAAAAATTATGATGAAAGTAGCACCTTTGAAGAAAATACTAATGTAATCTCGTCGGATAAAATAGTGGTGTCGGCACGCAAGTGGCAACAGGAGAGTGACCCCCATTTGTTGTAGCCAACTATTTTTGAAGAGGGCCAACATTCGGGACCTCAACACAGCGGCTAGCTATCGTTGGCCTAGGTGAACGCCCACCGGCATTTTGTTGGTTAGACAATGGGCCATCACCCCATCCGGCGGCCTTACTATGGCCACTCATCTAGGGATTGCACCCATCATAGATTGTCAGGCATGGGCTTTTTCACATAGTGGCCCACTCTCGTGGCTCGGGATGGATAAGGGTGGGCTGGGTTTGACTGCCCCACTACAACGACTTGGATGGCAGCCATTCGTTGCCCTTGCGGCCACTTTCTGCTGACTTGGGATTGTCGCCAACATCGAAGTACCGGAACTACTAGACAAACAGGCTCCTAAGTATGATGATGAGGTTGAGGAAAAAATGGTCAACCCATGGGCTGATTATGTGGAGGTGGGGAAGGTTTGCTTTGACCCATATGATGAGTCATCTACATGTGATCCTCCCTATGGAGGAGTGGCTTACCCGAAGACATGTTTGGGGCTCATTCCGCTCACCCTATAATAGTAAACTATGGTAACCATAATGGGGGTATCTATGGGCACCGACTACATTATGGTCCGATTGATTATGAGGAATTCTACTGGGCCAGGAGGGACAATATAACCCCACCTCATGCAGTTCAATCTTGTATTACGAGGATTAATTTTCAAGTTTATAATGGATCAGGCAACCCAACTGAGTGGGTCTATTGTGAAGAGCACTTCTTCCACTATTAGAAGACTAAAGAAGATGAGAAGGTAGAGTTGACATCTTTTCACCTCAAGCAAGAGACCCTCTAATAG
The DNA here is from genome assembly GCA_033002965.1 of Piper betle. Taxonomy (NCBI): domain Eukaryota; kingdom Viridiplantae; phylum Streptophyta; class Magnoliopsida; order Piperales; family Piperaceae; genus Piper; species Piper betle. Next base: position 4,160 of record JAURVB010001136.1, on the reverse strand, counting down.
TTTTAATGGTGGGAGAAGAACCAACATGTAGTGACGTGATGCGATATGTGGAAAGCTCTTTGTATTTGATTTGGCCCCACTGAATATGAGGACTTTAATGAGTTCCTATCTCATGTTCGACAAATGGGTACCCTTTCACAATATTTGGCAAATTTTGAGCGATTATCAAACTACGTTCAAGGCTGGTCGAATTTGGCACTCATTGGTACCTTGGTAGGCAGTCTCAAAGAGGAGATCACCATGAGATGGTTCTACCAATTGCGATTGTTGACTTGGGCGGTAGAATTGGCCAAGATGCAGGATCATCAGCTGGCTCAACAATGGAAGATGATGCACACATGGCAACTTTGGTTAAGCCAGTTGACTATAACAAGCCCCAGTACAGTGACACCCACCAAAGTGGGTGGCTGCATTAGAACCACTCCATTTCTTTTGTTATTATCAAGAGGCTTAATTTGATTGAGATGGTTGTTAGACGAGAAAAGGAGTTGTGTTACAACTACAATGAGAAGTTCGTTCCAGGTCATTGTTGCAAAAATCAATCTTTGTTTCTTCTTGATTATGACATGGAGTTCGTGGAGGACCAGGAAATAGGTAATTTATTGACGGCAGCAACCAACAAACGTGGAGAAAAGCCAGCCGAGTTGCAAACCATATCAGTTTATGCACTCTCAGGGACAAATGCCCCCCAGACATTACAAGTCACCATCTTTATTAAAAAGCTCCCTGTTTCAATTCTTATAGATTGTGATAGCATTCACAACTTCATCAGTGATCATATTGCAAAACAACAGGGACTTTTGGTCATCGATGCCCCTCCTTTTTCTGTGAGATCCCTCAACTTAGTCCCACATCTAATACCTACTGGGAGAAGATCCTGTTTATAAGTGGGAATGGACTAGAGATCTTTAACTTTCGGGGTACCCATTTTAAAGAAATGACTTGGCCCATTACGTTGCACTTTGGGCTGGATCGTTACAAATGGTATCAGAGCCGACCTGGTTCCGTATTAGATGGTGGGATGGATTAGAAACGTTGGCTAAGCTGCCGGTCACAGGCCAGAAAGGTCGTGGGCTGGGTCTAGCAACGGGCCAAGAATAGGCATTTCGGGGACGAAATTCCCTAAGGTGGGTGGATTGTGAGATCCCTCAACTTAGTCCCACATCTAATACCTACTGGGAGAAGATCCTGTTTATAAGTAGGAATGGACTAGAGATCTTTAACTTTCGGGGTACCCATTTTAAAGAAATGACTTAGCCCATTACGTTGCACTTTGGGCTGGGTCGTTACAAATGGTAACAGAGCCAACCTGGTTCCGTGTTAGATGGTGGGCTGGATTAGAAACGTTGGCTAGGTTGCCGGTCATGGGCCAAAAAGGTCGTGGGCTGGGGCTAGCAACGGGCCATGAATAGGCATTTCGGGGACGAAATTCCCTAAGGTGGGTGGATTGTGAGATCCCTCAACTTAGTCCCACATCTAATACCTACTGAGAGAAGATCCTGTTTATATGTGGGAATGGACTAGAGATCTTTAACTTCTGGGGTACCCATTTTAAAGAAATGACTTAGCCCATTAAGTTGCACTTTAAGCCGGGATGTTACAAATGGTATCAGAGCCGACCTGGTTCTGTGTTAGATGGTGGGCTGGATTAGAAAGGTTGGCTAGGCTGCCGGTCACAGGCCAGAAAGGTCGTGGGCTGGGGCTAGCAACGGGCCAAGAATAGGCATTTCGGGGACGAAATTCCCTAAGGTGGGTGGATTGTGAGATCCCTCAACTTAGTCCCACATCTAATACCTACTGGGAGAAGATCTTGTTTATAAGTGAGAATAGACCAGAGATCTTTAACTTCCAGGGTACCCATTTTAAAGAAATGACTTGGCCCATTACGCTGCACTTTGGGCTAGGTCGTTACAAATGGTATCAGAGCTGACCTGATTCCGTGTTAGATGGTGGGATGGATTAGAAATGTTGGCTAGGCTGCCGGTCACGGGCCAGAAAGGTCGTGGGCTGGGGCTAGCAACGGGCCAAGAATAGGCATTTCGGGGACGAAATTCCCTAAGGTGGGTGGATTGTGAGATCCCTCAACTTAGTCCCACATCTAATACCTACTGGGAGAAGATCCTGTTTATAAGTGGGAATGGACTAGAGATCTTTAACTTTCGGGGTACCCATTTTAAAGAAATGACTTGGCCCATTACGTTGCACTTTGGGCTGGGTCGTTACATTTTTCAGTGGGCATTGCTGACAAAATCAAATGATTAGTGCGGGAACATGTCAGCTTTCACTCGACAAGCACGACCATTTGTTTGATGTAACAGTCAGTCTCTTGACACTAAAGGGGTAGGATGTGGTTCTTGGGTGCGACTAGTTTTGAAAGTTAGGGGATATCATCTCTAACTTCTAAAAGTTTACAATGGTTTTCACTCTCCCTAATGGACAACATTGTCACTTGGTGAGGGACCATGCCAAAGGTCCCAACCCAAGCATGTGAGTGGCCAACCAACTGGCATCCTTTTATCTGCATCTGTCGAGCACGATAGGGAGGATTCCAGTATACATCTAGATATCGTTGGGATCTTAGAGGACTATTCAGATATTTTTGTTGAGTCAACTGACTTACCACCACTTTGCTCTCACGACCATTAGATTCTTTGTGTTTCGGGAGCTTCATCAACCAATATTTGACCCTATAGATACCATTACATCTAAAAGAGTGAGATCAAGTGACTAGTTTGTGAGATGGAAAAGTTCAGGATTATACAATCCAATATTAGTCATTTTTCTTCTCCAATTTTTTTGGTCAAGAAGAAGGACGACACATAGCAATTCTATGTTGATTATAGGGGACTCAATGCCATTACAATCAAAGACAAGTTTCCTATTCCAGTCATTTATGAGAAGACGAGTTAAATGGAGCTATTTTTTTTTCAAAGTTAGATTTGAGATCAGGTTATTATCAAATTTGCGTGAGCCCAGGAGATGTGTCGAAGACAACCTTTCCCACATACGAGGGCCATTATGAGTTCTTAGTAACACCTTTTGGGTTGACAAATGCACTGTCTACTTTTCAAAGCCTCATGAATGAAGTCTTTTAGTTTTATCTCTGACTATTTATCTTGGTGTTCTTTGATGATATCCTTATCTACAGTCGGACTTAGGAGAATCACATTCACCACCTCTGTCTCACTTTGGATCTTCTTCAGGCCCATTCTTTATTTGTCAAGATGTTCAAATGCCAATTTGAAAAGGAGTTAGAGTATTTGGACCACATTGTGTTCGATGAGGGAGTTATTAGCAACTCAAACAAGATTCAAGTTATGGTAGATTGACCTATACTAGGGACGGTAATGACTCTTTGCGGATTCTTAGGTCTCATAGGCTATTATTGCCGATTTATCCTTGACTATGTCAAGATTGCTTCTCCTTTGATTGGTTTATTGAATAAGAGAGGTTCCAATAATTGGAGCAGGCAGAGGAGGCCTTCAAAGCCTTGAAAACTATGATGACCCGTGCATCGGTGTTGGCTCTATCAGATTTCAAGTTGCCTTTTGAGTTGGAGTGTGATGTTAGTGGTAATGAGATCGGGGGTAGTATTGATGAAAGTAGGAAGTCTATTGTAAAACCCGTGACTCGAGTCAGGGTTTTACGTTACCGAACCAGTCGGTTCGACCGTTGGTTCGAGTCGAGTCAGTTTCATGAATCGCGTGCTGAGTCGAGACCAGCCGTGAGTTATGAGCGATGAGAGTCAGGTGTACCTGAATATATGATGATAACGTCGAGAAGATGGTGAGATACGAGTTATCTGAATATATGAAAGTATGCAGTATTTTTTTTCTTTTTATATGTTTGATCGTAGAAATAGTGTTAGGCCGAATAACGCATTAGGACGCGTTGGATTATATTTGGGTGGGTTATTAGTTATAGAGCATGTCATTTGGATGTTATTGTGTTTGTTTTATTTTATGTGATTTTTCCATATTTTTCTAGAATTTTTTTAGAATTTATTACGAACTAGTTATTATTTTGACTCGAGTCGGAATCGAGTCAATACTAAATTGCGAGTTTGCCATTGAGAACACTTCTTCATCTTCCCCGACACCTTCCTCAAACCCTAGCCGCGCCGCCCCTGTCGTTGCCACTGACGCCGCACGGCCGCCGAT
>JAURVB010001135.1:0-14051 GCA_033002965.1 Piper betle | reverse complement strand
AAGTTTTCATTAAATTTGCTCTCAGGGACTGAAAATTATGACAGACAAATTTTATGCTTAGCACTTTGTAATGGAGAATAATCCATCTTATATCTGATTGGCACTAGCTTTTTTTTTCTTTGTAATCAACATTTTGAAATGTTTCATAAATGTTTTTTTTGCAGCCACTGAATGGGTGAAAGGTAAACAGATGGAAGAGGTGCTAACCATAAAGAACACGTAAGTAATTTTTTGGACATCATTTATACTGGGCATTTAGTTCTCTTTGAATCCTGATTCCCTGTCCTTATAAAGTTGTATTTGTTACATATTGGGCAATGGGCATATAGTTCTCTTTGAATCTTGATTCTATGCCCTTATAAACTTGTATTTGTTACATATCAAGAAATCATGCCTTTGTTTCAGCCAAATTATTCTGTATGTGTAATCACTTTGAACATAGTTATGCTTTATGCTCATGTATTTAATGTGTGATATGGCATGATGCTCAGGTTCTTGCATCCAGATGTGTGAACACAGTTGTTCATATTTCTTGTAGAATAACGACAAAAAATATTTATGAGAAGAGGTGATTATTTCTGGTCTTGATCTCTGTGAGAGAGTTTCATGCTAGGGAGTTCTTATTTGAGTGAAAGGCTGAACCTTGATTACCCAAAAATTGAAAAGAAAAACATGAAATGGTGTATGAGATGTTGTTTTATTTATGTTTGCCAAATACATGTTATTCTTCTCACAAATTAGGTGTAGTGGAGTAATTTTGCATAATTATATCTTTCTGGTTCAGTTTATAGTAGTATTTAGGATTCTATTTGTCAGTTTCTTATTTTTAAGGAAGTTTGAGCTAATTTTCTGTTTTTACGGATTTTTAATTTTCTGATTTTATGTATTTAGAGCTATTATACTATTAAGATTAGGTCTTTTCATGTTTATCCGGTAAGTGGCATTATGTGCCAACGGGCTGGAGTATCATTGATTTTCCTTTGCTTGATAATAGTTTTACTTGTCGTTGTTGTTGCTGTGATACATGTATGCCACTACTTTGTGTCATCCACCTGCTCCCAAAGAAACATGTATGCTACTTGTTGTAGGAAAAATAATTATTTGCTCAGTTAATGATAGAAAGAAGCTAGGAAATGAGTTTTCTGCAAGTCTTGTAGTTGATAATCTAGTCATGTGGGTGGTTGCCAACATTTTCTAAATTGGTTGTTTCCGTGCATTGCTGTGATAATGCAATGAGTAGATCTTTTGAGTTTTAAAGAGCTGTAACAGTTGTAATTGTGTCTATTTGGAGTTAGTTTTTTACATTTTCTACTTGTCGGTTTCATATAATTGTAGGGAAATAGCAAAACATCTGTCTCTTCCTCCTGTCAAACTTCACTGTAGCATGCTTGCTGAAGATGCAATTAAGGCAGCTGTGAAAGACTATGAAGCAAAGAGGGCAAAGTTGTCTGGGTCAAATGCCCCTGAATCTGTAGGGTCTCCTGAGAAAGCTGCTGAGGCTTGAGGTGTGCATTGATGATCTATCAATAAACAAGCATGGGAATGTTATCCATCTTCCTATGTTTAAACAAATATGGGTTAATACTGTACACATCGCCTAGTAATCAACGTTTTGGTTTTAGTCATGTAAGATTTTTTTATTATTATCAGTGGCATTCAGAAAAATATTGGCAATAACCTGAAAGCATGTATGTTTAATTATTTGTTTTTTTAATTGGGTATTGATGCATATCTTTACTGTAGAGGTTAATGTTACGACTGTTGCATTTTCTTTGGTGTACATACTTTATTCTTATCCTCTCATGAGCCTCATTGTCTTTTCGTATTTTATTATCGGTTATTTTTTTCACATTTCAAGCATATAATAAATTGAGCCAATTATGTAAGAAATTGTAATAAGTGAGGAGCTGGTTGGGTATTACGAGTGAGTTAGTAAAATCAAGAGGCTCTAAATATATTTTAAATTCTTTGTAAAGAATTAATCAATGAATAATATTTTTAAATAAAATTTAAAATTAGATTATTATATCTTTTTAGTGGAGAACCGATTAGGGATGTTAATTTGGTAAAAAAATGTTTACAAAGACTATCAAATTAGTATTAAGAGTCTTTTGATCCCCCAAGTTTAAAGTGTTTCCCATTCGTTAATTATGATGAACAAGATGAGAGCCCATGTAGTGGAAGATTGCCTAATGATACTTGAGCATGATGTACGTGAAACCAAGGAGTCAATCTAACAAAATTATGATTTTGTCACCAACTTTATTAAAGTTGTTGAAGGGGAAGGTGATTGATGAAGAGAAGGCGCTAATTTATGACAATGACAACAAAGATTATGATGAAAGTAGCACCTTTGAAGAAAATACTAATGTAATCTCGTCGGATAAAATAGTGGTGTCGGCACGCAAGTGGCAACAGGAGAGTGACCCCCATTTGTTGTAGCCAACCATTTTTGAAGAGGGCCAACATTCGGGACCTCAACACATCGGCTAGCTATCGTTGGCCTAGGTGAACGCCCACTGGCATTTTGTTGGTTAGACAATGGGCCATCACCCCATCCGGCGGCCTTACTATGGCCACTCATCTAGGGATTGCACCCATCATAGATTGTCAGGCATGGGCTTTTTCACATAGTGGCCCACTCTCGCGGCTCGGGATGGATAAGGGTGGGATGGGTTTGATTGCCCCACTACAGCGACTTGGATGGCAGCCATTCGTTGCCCTTGCGGCCACTTTCTGCTGACTTGGGATTGTCGCCAACATCGAAGTACCGGAACTACTAGACAAACAGGCTCCTAAGTATGATGATGAGGTTGAGGAAAAAATGGTCAACCCATGGGCTGATTATGTGGAGGTGGGGAAGGTTTGCTTTGACCCATATGACAAGTCATCTACATGTGATCCTCCCTATGGAGGAGTGGCTTACCCGAAGACATGTTTGGGGCTCATTCCGCTCACCCTATAATAATAAACTATGGTAACCATAATGGGGGTATCTATGGACACCGACTACATTATGGTCCGATTGATTATGAGGAATTCTACTGGGCCAGGAGGGACAATATAACCCCACCTCATGCAGGTCAATCTTGTATTATGAGGATTAATTTTCAAGTTTATAATGGATCAGGCAACCCAACTAAGTGGGTCTATTGTGAAGAGCACTTCTTCCACTATTAGAAGACTAAAGAAGATGAGAAGGTAGAGTTGACATCTTTTCACCTCAAGCAAGAGGCCCTCTAATGGTTTTAATGGTGGGAGAAGAACCAACATGTAGTGACGTGATGCGATATGTGGAAAGCTCTTTGTATTTGATTTGGTCCCACTGAATATGAGGACTTTAATGAGTTCCTATCTCATGTTCGACAAACAAGTACCCTCTCACAATATTTGGCAAATTTTGAGCGATTATCAAACCACGTTCAAGGCTGGTCGAATTTGGCACTCATTGGTACCTTGGTAGGCAGTCTCAAAGAGGAGATCACCATGAGATGGTTCTACCAATTGCGATTGTTGACTAGGGCGGTAGAATTGGCCAAGATGCAGGATCATCAGCTGGCTCAACAATGGAAGATGATGCACACATGGCAACTTTGGTTAAGCCAGTTGACTATAACAAGCCCTAGTACATTGATACCCACCAAAGTGGGTGGCAGCATTATAACCACTCCATTTCTTTTGTTATTATCAAGAGGCTTAATTTGATTGAGATGGTTGTCAGACGAGAAAAGGAGTTGTGTTACAACTACAATGAGAAGTTCGTTCCAGGTCATTGTTGCAAAAATCAATCTTTGTTTCTTCTCAATTATGACATGGAGTTCGTGGAGGACCAGGAAATAGGTAATTTATTGATGGCAGCAACCAGCAAACCTGGAGAAGAGCCAACTGAGTTGCAAACCATATCAGTTTATGCACTCTCAGGGACAAATGCCCCCCAGACATTACAAGTCACCATATTTATTAAAAAGCTCCCTGTTTCAATTCTTATAGATTGTGACAGCATTCACAACTTCATCGGTGATCATATTGCAAAACAATAGGGACTTTTGGTCATCAATGCCCCTCCTTTTTCAGTGGGCATTGCTGACAAAATCAAATGATTAGTGCGGGAACATGTCAGCTTTCACTCGACAAGCACGACCATTTGTTTGATGTAACAGTCAGTCTCTTGACACTAAAGAGGAAGGATATGGTTCTTGGGTGTGACTAGTTTTGAAAGTTAGGGGATAACATCTCTAAATTCTAAAAGTTTACAATGGTTTTCACTCTCCCTAATGGACAACATTGTCACTTGGTGAGGGACCATGCCAAAGGTCCCAACCCAAGCATGTGACATTACATTCTACAGTATGCTTGATCTCGAGTGGCCAACCAACTGGCATCCTACTATCTGCATTTGTGGAGCACGATAGGGAGGATTCCAGTATACATCTAGATATCGTTGAGATCTTAGAGGACTATTCGGATATTTTTGTTGAGTCAACTGACTTACCACCGCCTTGCTCACACGACCATTAGATTCTTTGTATTTCGGGAGCTTCATCAACCAATATTTGACCCTATAGATACCCTTACATCTAAAAGAGTGAGATCAAGTGACTAGTTTGCGAGATGGAAAAGTTCAGGATTATACAATCCAATATTAGTCATTTTTCTTCTCCAATTTTTTTGGTCAAGAAGAAGGACGACACATAGCAGTTCTATGTTGATTATAGGGGACTCAATGCCATTACAATCAAAGACAAGTTTCCTATTCCAGTCATTTATGAGTTGTTAGATGAGTTAAATGGAGCTATTTTTTTTTCAAAGTTAGATTTGAGATCAAGTTATTATCAAATTTGCATGAGCCCAAGGGATGTGTCGAAGACAACCTTTCCCACATACGAGGGCCATTATGAGTTCTTAGTAACACCCTTTGGGTTGACAAATGCACTGTCTACTTTTCAAAGCCTCATGAATGAAGTCTTTTAGTTTTATCTTTGATTATTTATCTTGGTGTTCTTTGATGATATCCTTATCTACAGTCGGACTTAGGAGAATCACATTCACCACCTCTGTCTCACTTTTGGATCTTTTTCAGGCCCATTCTTTATTTGTCAAGATGTTCAAATGGCAATTTGAAAAGGAGTTAGAGTATTTGGACCACATTGTGTCCGATGAGGAAGTTATTAGCAACTCAAACAAGATTCAAGTTATTGTAGATTGACCTATACTAGGGACGATAATGACTCTTTGCGGATTCTTAGGTCTCATAGGCTATTATTGCCAATTTATCCTTGACTATGTCAAGATTGCTTCTCCTTTGATTGGTTTATTGAATAAGAGAGTTCCAATAATTGGAGCAGGCAGAGGAGGCCTTCAAAGCCTTGAAAACTGTGATGACCCGTGCATCGGTGTTGGCTCTATCTGATTTCAATTTGCCTTTTGCGTTGGAGTGTGATGTTAGCGGTAATGAGATCGGGGTAGTATTGATGAAAGTAGGAAGTCTATTACGTTTGCAAACAGCATGATATTCAGATGTGCTAGAGGCCTATCTACTTATGAGAAGGAATTAATGGTCATTATTGAAGCAGTTTGTAAGTGGCGACCTTATTGGCTGGGGATTTAGTTTACCATCAAGACGGACCATATTAGCCTCATAGACCCCCGCAATGGATCACTACTATAATTCAGGAGAAGTAGATTACCAAGCTGATCAGGTTCAACTATGAGGTCATCTACTAAGAGGAACACTACGTTAGTTAATGGTAGTGAGTTGAACACAATTTACTTTTGTATATAGATTGCGGGCGGAGATAGTAGTGTTATTGTTTTAGCTCCAATCATTGCGCGCCTCTTGACCATTTTGGACATGGTGCGATGTTCCCCTATGGTACAAGGGGAAGTAAGTGGTACTAGTTTCCAATGAATTACGAAGCCTCATCCTTCATGAATTTGATGCCGCTCCGAAAGGAAGGCATTTAGGATTTGAGCAAACTTATTTTTGTCTTAGTCGTTCCCTTTATTGGGAGAGCTTTAAAAAGGATGTTAAGAGTTTTGCGAATGCCTGTGATATTTTCCAACACAACAAGCATTTCACCCTGTCACCAAGTGGTTTATTTCAACCCCTGTCGATCCCTTCAGTCGTTTGAATAGATATTTCAATAGATTTTGTTGAAGCCCCATTCCAGCAGTTACACCTTTATCTTGGTGGTGGTGGATCGTTTGAGCCTATTTCATTCCCTTTACACACCCCTTTATGGCTAAGTAAGTGGTTGAATAATTTGTGGAGCGTGTACCTACAATCCATGACATGTCAGAGTTTATTATCACTGATCGTGGTTTAGTTTTTACCAATGGCTTTTGGAGGGAATTTTTTAAGTTATAAGGGATGACTCTCAAGTTGAGTACGACAAATCACCAGCACATAGATGGATAAACATAAGTGCTGAACTACTGCTTAGAGATATATTTACTATGCTATATCAGTAACCACCCAAAACAGTGGTCCTACTTCTTGCCTTAGGCACGATTGTGGTATAATATCATCTTTTATTCAGCTACCCAAATCACTCTCTATGAGGTTGTTTTGGAATGTCCCCCTCCCTCTGTCCCTGCATATGTTTGTCATTGGTGAGGTGGATTATCAATTGAGGGACTGTGATGAGGCCTTCACACTCTTAAAAGCTTATTTAGTTGATGCTTAAAGTCAAATAAAAGCTCACTATGATCTTGAGTGGCGTGACGTAACTTTTTCAATCGGTGATATGGTCTGCTTAGAGATCCAACCCTATCGGCGGTCTTCTCTTCACTGGCCGCCTAATCAGATACTTGCTTCTCGATTCTATGACCCTTGTAAAGCGTTCGAGTGTAATGGAGAGGTGGCTTACCGCTTAGCACTGTCTAATGGAGCAACTATTCACTCCGTCTTTTACGTGTCCACGCTTAAGGGGTCATATCGGTACTCCTTTTATTGCTTTTGTAAAACTTCCTCGTTTTTCTACTATGAGTGAGTTGAACCCACTTTCGAGAGTTATTATAGATCACTGCCGTGTGTGTCACAATCGTTGGTTGGTCAAGGAGTACTTTGTTTTGTGATGTGGACTTCCCTTGGACGATGCTACGTGGGAAGACGGTTTTGAATTCCACCATCACTTTTAGACTTTTGAACATTATGGATAAGGTTTTTAGGGGGAGACATTATTAATTGTCTTTTTATATTTCGCTATTAGTTATCTTTTCACATTTCAATCATTTAATAAATTGAGTTAGTTGTGTGAGAAATTATAACAATTAATTAGGTGGTTGGGTGTTATAGGTGAATTGGTAAAATAAAGAGGTTATAAATATGTAATGAACTTCCTATATAAAATCAATTAATAAAGAATATTTTCAAGTAGAATTTAGAATTAAATAATTATAATCCTTTTGAAGTGGACAACCGATCAGGGTTGCCTATTTGGTAAGACAGGCTTTATTAAGGCTCTATCAAATCAATAATATTTGATGAGGCCCCATTCCGACAGTTACTCCTTTATCTTGGTGGTGGTGGATCGTTTGAGCTTATTTCATTCCCTTTACTCACCCCTTTATGGCGAAGTAAGTGGTTGAATAATTTGTAGAGCGTGTAGATACAATCCATTACATGTCAGAGTTTATTATCACTGATCATGGTTTAGTTTTTACCAATGGCTTTTGGAGGGAATTTTTAAGTTATAAGGGATGACTCTCAAGTTGAGTACGACAAATCACCAGCACATAGATGGATAAACATAAGTGCTGAACTACTGCTTAGAGATATATTTACGATGCTATATCAGTAACCACCCTAAACAGTGGTCCTGCGTCTTGCCTTAGGCACGATTGTGGTATAATATCATCTTTTATTCAGCTACCCAAATCACTCTCTATGAGGTTATTTTGGAATGTCCCCCTCCCTCTGTACCTGCATATGTTTGTCATTGGTGAGGTAGATCATCAATTGAGGGACTGTGATGAGGCCTTCACACTCTTAAAGGCTCATTTAGTTGACGCTTAAAGTCAAATAAAAGCTCACTATGATCTTGAGTGGCGTGACGTAACTTTTTCAATCGGTGATATGGTCTACTTAAAGATCCAACCCTATCGGCGGTCTTCTCTTCACTGGCCGCCTAATCAGATACTTGCTTCTCGATTCTATGACCCTTGTAAAGCGTTCGAGTGTAATGGAGAGGTGGCTTACCGCTTACCACTTTCTAATGGAGCAACTATTCACCCCGTCTTTCACGTGTCCACGCTTAAGGGTCATATCGGTACTCTTTTTATTGCTTTTGTAAAACTTCTTCGTTTTTCTACTATGAGTGAGTTGAACCCCCTTCCGAGAGTTATTATAGATCACTGCCGTGTGTGTCACAATCGTTGGTTGGTCAAGGAGTACTTTGTTTTGTGATGTGGACTTCCCTAGCACGATGGTACATGGGAAGACGGTTTTGAATTCCACCATCACTTTTATACTTTTGAACATTAAGGATAAGGTTTTTAGGGGGAGACATTATTATTTGTCTTTTTATATTTCGCTATTAGTTGTCTTTTCACATTTCAATTATTTAATAAATTGAGTTAGTTGTGTAAGAAATTATAAAAATTAATTAGGTGGTTGGGTGTTATAGGTGAATTGGTAAAATCAAGAGGTTATAAATATGTAATGAACTTCCTATATAAAATCAATTAATAAAGAATATTTTCAAGTAGAATTTAGAATTAAATAATTAGAATCCTTTTGCAGTGGACAACCGATCAGGGTTGCCTATTTGGTAAGAAGGCTTTATTAAGGCTCTATCAAATCAATAATATTTGATGAGGCCCCATTCCGACAGTTACTCCTTTATCTTAGTGGTGGTGGATCGTTTGAGCCTATTTCATTCCCTTTACTCACCCCTTTATGGCTAACTAAGTGGTCGAATAATTTGTAGAGCGTGTAGCTACAATCCATGACATGTCAGAGTTTATTATCACTGATCGTGGTTTAGTTTTTACCAATGGCTTTTGGAGGGAATTTTTAAGTTATAAGGGATGACTCTCAAGTTGAGTACGACAAATCACCAGCACATAGATGAATAAACATAAGTGCTGAACTACTGCTTAGAGATATATTTACGATGCTATATCAGTAACCACCCTAAACAGTGGTCATGCGTCTTGCCTTAGGCACGATTGTGGTATAATATCATCTTTTATTCAGCTACCCAAATCACTCTCTATGAGGTTATTTTGGAATGTCCCCCTCCCTCTGTACCTGCATATGTTTGTCATTGGTGAGGTGGATCATCAATTGAGGGACTGTGATGAGGCCTTCACACTCTTAAAAGCTCATTTAGTTGACGCTTAAAGTCAAATAAAAGCTCACTATGATCTTGAGTGGCGTGACGTAACTTTTTCAATCGGTGATATGGTCTACTTAAAGATCCAACCCTATCGGCGATCTTCTCTTCACTGGCCGCCTAATCAGATACTTGCTTCTCGATTCTATGACCCTTGTAAAGCGTTCGAGTGTAATGGAGAGGTGGCTTACCGCTTACCACTTTCTAATGGAGCAACTATTCACCCCGTCTTTCACGTGTCCACGCTTAAGGGTCATATCGGTACTCTTTTTATTGCTTTTGTAAAACTTCTTCGTTTTTCTACTATGAGTGAGTTGAACCCACTTCCGAGAGTTATTATAGATCACTGCCGTGTGTGTCACAATCGTTGGTTGGTCAAGGAGTACTTTGTTTTGTGATGTGGACTTCCCTTGCACGATGGTACATGGGAAGACGTTTTTGAATTCCACCATCACTTTTATACTTTTGAACATTAAGGATAAGGTTTTTAGGGGGAGACATTATTATTTGTCTTTTTATATTTCGCTATTAGTTGTCTTTTCACATTTCAATTATTTAATAAATTGAGTTAGTTGTGTAAGAAATTATAACAATTAATTAGGTGGTTGGGTGTTATAGGTGAATTGGTAAAATCAAGAGGTTATAAATATGTAATGAACTTCCTATATAAAATCAATTAATAAAGAATATTTTCAAGTAGAATTTAGAATTAAATAATTAGAATCCTTTTGCAGTGGACAACCGATCAGGGTTGCCTATTTGGTAAGAAGGCTTTATTAAGTCTCTATCAAATCAATAATATTTGATGAGGCCCCATTCCGACAGTTACTCCTTTATCTTAGTGGTGGTGGATCGTTTGAGCCTATTTCATTCCCTTTACTCACCCCTTTATGGCTAAGTAAGTGGTCGAATAATTTGTAGAGCGTGTAGCTACAATCCATGACATGTCAGAGTTTATTATCACTGATCGTGGTTTAGTTTTTACCAATGGCTTTTGGAGGGAATTTTTTAAGTTATAAGGGATGACTCTCAAGTTGAGTACGACAAATCACCAGCATATAGATGGATAAACATAAGTGCTGAACTACTGCTTAGAGATATATTTACGATGCTATATCAGTAACCACCCTAAACAGTGGTCCTGCGTCTTGCCTTAGGCACGATTGTGGTATAATATCATCTTTTATTCAGCTACCCAAATCACTCTCTATGAGGTTGTTTTGGAATGTCCCCCTCCCTCTGTACCTGCATATGTTTGTCATTGGTGAGGTGGATCATCAATTGAGGGACTGTGATGAGGCCTTCACACTCTTAAAAGCTCATTTAGTTGACGCTTAAAGTCAAATAAAAGCTCACTATGATCTTGAGTGGCGTGACGTAACTTTTTCAATCGGTGATATGGTCTACTTAAAGATCCAACCCTATCGGCGGTCTTCTCTTCACTGGCCGCCTAATCAGATACTTGCTTCTCGATTCTATGACCCTTGTAAAGCGTTCGAGTGTAATGGAGAGGTGGCTTACCGCTTACCACTGTCTAATGGAGCAACTATTCACCCCGTCTTTTACGTGTCCACGCTTAAGGGTCATATCGGTACTCCTTTTATTGCTTTTGTAAAACTTCCTCGTTTTTCTACTATGAGTGAGTTGAACCCACTTCCGAGAGTTATTATAGATCACTGCCGTGTGTGTCACAATCGTTGGTTGGTCAAGGAGTACTTTGTTTTGTGATGTGGACTTCCCTTGGACGATGCTACGTGGGAAGACGGTTTTGAATTCCACCATCACTTTTAGACTTTTGAACATTAAGGATAAGGTTTTTAGGGGGAGACATTATTAATTGTCTTTTTATATTTCGCTATTAGTTATCTTTTCACATTTCAATTATTTAATAAATTGAGTTAGTTGTGTGAGAAATTATAACAATTAATTAGGTGGTTGGGTGTTATAGGTGAATTGGTAAAATCAAGAGGTTATAAATATGTAATGAACTTCCTATATAAAATCAATTAATAAAGAATATTTTCAAGTAGAATTTAGAATTAAATAATCATATTCCTT
This sequence comes from Piper betle, assembly GCA_033002965.1. Classification (NCBI taxonomy): domain Eukaryota; kingdom Viridiplantae; phylum Streptophyta; class Magnoliopsida; order Piperales; family Piperaceae; genus Piper; species Piper betle. The sequence continues at coordinate 2,655 of JAURVB010001135.1, read as the reverse complement.
TTGCAGTGGACAACCGATCAGGGTTGCCTATTTGGTAAGAAGGCTTTATTAAGGCTCTATCAAATCAATAATATTTGATGAGGCCCCATTCCGGCAGTTACTCCTTTATCTTAGTGGTGGTGGATCGTTTGAGCCTATTTCATTCCCTTTACTCACCCCTTTATGGCTAAGTAAGTGGTTGAATAATTTGTAGAGCGTGTAGCTACAATCCATGACATGTCAGAGTTTATTATCACTGATCGTGGTTTAGTTTTTACCAATGGCTTTTGGAGGGAATTTTTTAAGTTATAAGGGATGACTCTCAAGTTGAGTACGACAAATCACCAGCACATAGATGGATAAACATAAGTGTTGAACTACTGCTTAGAGATATATTTACGATGCTATATCAGTAACCACCCTAAACAGTGGTCCTGCGTCTTGCCTTAGGCACGATTGTGGTATAATATCATCTTTTATTCAGCTACCCAAATCACTCTCTATGAGGTTGTTTTGGAATGTCCCCCTCCCTCTGTACCTGCATATGTTTGTCATTGGTGAGGTGGATCATCAATTGAGGGACTGTGATGAGGCCTTCACACTCTTAAAAGCTCATTTAGTTGACGCTTAAAGTCAAATAAAAGCTCACTATGATCTTGAGTGGCGTGACGTAACTTTTTCAATCGGTGATATGGTCTACTTAAAGATCCAACCCTATCGGCGGTCTTCTCTTCACTGGCCGCCTAATCAGATACTTGCTTCTCGATTCTATGACCCTTGTAAAGCGTTCGAGTGTAATGGAGAGGTGGCTTACCGCTTAGCACTGTCTAATGGAGCAACTATTCACCCCGTCTTTTACGTGTCCACGCTTAAGGGTCATATCGGTACTCCTTTTATTGCTTTTGTAAAACTTCCTCGTTTTTCTACTATGAGTGAGTTGAACCCACTTCCGAGAGTTATTATAGATCACTGCCGTGTGTGTCACAATCGTTGGTTGGTCAAGGAGTACTTTGTTTTGTGATGTGGACTTCCCTTGGACGATGCTACATGGGAAGACGGTTTTGAATTCCACCATCACTTTTAGACTTTTGAACATTAAGGATAAGGTTTTTAGGGGGAGACATTATTAATTGTCTTTTTATATTTCGCTATTAGTTGTCTTTTCACATTTCAATTATTTAATAAATTGAGTTAGTTGTGTGAGAAATTATAACAATTAATTAGGTGGTTGGGTGTTATAGGTGAATTGGTAAAATCAAGAGGTTATAAATATGTAATGAACTTCCTATATAAAATCAATTAATAAAGAATATTTTCAAGTAGAATTTAGAATTACATAATCATATTCCTTTTGGAGTGGACAACCGATCAGGGTTGCCTATTTGGTAAGAAGGCTTTATTAAGGCTCTATCAAATCAATAATATTTGATGAGGCCCCATTCCGGCAGTTACTCCTTTATCTTAGTGGTGGTGGATCGTTTGAGCTTATTTCATTCCCTTTACTCACCCCTTTATGGCTAAGTAAGTGGTTGAATAATTTGTGGAGCGTGTAGCTACAATCCATGACATGTCAGAGTTTATTATCACTGATCGTGGTTTAGTTTTTACCAATGGCTTTTGGAGGGAATTTTTTAAGTTATAAGGGATGACTCTCAAGTTGAGTACGACAAATCACCAGCACATAGATGGATAAACATAAGTGCTGAACTACTGCTTAGAGATATATTTACGATGCTATATCAGTAACCACCCTAAACAGTGGTCCTGCGTCTTGCCTTAGGCACGATTGTGGTATAATATCATCTTTTATTTAGCTACCCAAATCACTCTCTATGAGGTTGTTTTGGAATGTCCCCCTCCCTCTGTACCTGCATATGTTTGTCATTGGTGAGGTGGATCATCAATTGAGGGACTGTGATGAGGCCTTCACACTCTTAAAAGCTCATTTAGTTGACGCTTAAAGTCAAATAAAAGCTCACTATGATCTTGAGTGGCGTGACGTAACTTTTTCAATCGGTGATATGGTCTACTTAAAGATCCAACCCTATCGGCGGTCTTCTCTTCACTGGCCGCCTAATCAGATACTTGCTTCTCGATTCTATGACCCTTGTAAAGCGTTCGAGTGTAATGGAGAGGTGGCTTACCGCTTAGCACTGTCTAATGGAGCAACTATTCACCCCGTCTTTTACGTGTCCACGCTTAAGGGTCATATCGGTACTCCTTTTATTGCTTTTGTAAAACTTCCTCGTTTTTCTACTATGAGTGAGTTGAACCCACTTCCGAGAGTTATTATAGATCACTGCCGTGTGTGTCACAATCGTTGGTTGGTCAAGGAGTACTTTGTTTTGTGATGTGGACTTCCCTCGGACGATGCTACATGGGAAGACGGTTTTGAATTCCACCATCACTTTTAGACTTTTGAACATTAAGGATAAGGTTTTTAGGGGGAGACATTATTAATTGTCTTTTTATATTTCGCTATTAGTTGTCTTTTCACATTTCAATTATTTAATAAATTGAGTTAGTTGTGTGAGAAATTATAACAATTAATTAGGTGGTTGGGTGTTATAGGTGAATTGGTAAAATCAAGAGGTTATAAATATGTAATGAACTTCCTATATAAAATCAATTAATAAAGAATATTTTCAAGTAGAATTTAGAATTAAATAATTAGAA